>CAMOHE010047704.1:81340-128904 GCA_946598075.1 Artocarpus hirsutus
AAAAAAGTGGTAAAGAAAATAACCTTACATTTTTCAACCTGATATATATATATATATATATATATATATATATAAACACTAGAAAAAGACAAAAACCAAGGAAAAAAAATTGTGTGAAAATGGTCAAAACACCCTAAATAGAGTTGAACTTCATAAACGCACGTCCACAAACCACGCATCCTTTTGGCCCTTTCTCTCTCCCTCACCTCTCTGTCAATCTCAATTTTTGCATGGAAGGTCTCATCTTCATCGCCGTTACTCCTCGATTTCCATAGCCTTCAAACAAAACAAGACAAACTCAACAAAAAAATAATAATAATAAAAACAATAAAAAAAATAAAAAAGAAAAAGAACAAGAAAAATATTTGGTTTGGCATTATATACTAAGAGAATTCCCAATGTACCATTCCCAGCAGGACGTCGCCGGGTTTAACCGGTCTGCGGGCTCCGGCGGGTTGGAAGGGCGTGCTTCGGCTTTAATGAAAGATGGAAAGATCGATGGCGTGGGGGGATTCGACAGCTACGGTGCCGGAGCATTCGTCTGCCAGAAAGCGCTACACGATCACCCTTTTGGTGTTTTCTATGGAGAGAACCCTTTATCCTACTCCTTCCCTTTGGTTTTGTTAGAGATCAGTTTTGTTGTCATCGCCACTCGCTTAGTTCGCTTCCTTCTCAAGCCTCTCAGACAGCCTAAGATTGTCTCCGAAATCATTGTGAGTCTCATTATAATACCCATCATATTTTGTACATTCTATATTTTATATATATATATATGTATATGCACACTAATTGTGAATTATGATTTGAGATAATTTTGTAAAAACTTCATGCATGGCATCTATCTGATCTCTGATCTTTCTTTTTCTTTTTTTTTTCCGTATAATTATAGCTTGATTAGAAATTAAAATCGTATTTTGTGATGGTGTGGAAATTCTAACCATTGTGATATTATATTAATTTAACGTTGCCGTTTTCTGGAATAATTTTTTAACCTTTGCTAAATTCTGATTTCTCCAACACACGGACACATTTGTAAATTTGTAACCAGCAAGTTTATGTCCTTCATATCTTTCTTTTTTTTTCTTTATACCGTTAAAGGCACCAATTTTGTCTACCCCACCCAGGTCGAAATTAATCTATTTTTTATGCACTTTGCAATAATATTTTGGATGTTGTATTGTGAACATGACATGTTTGAATAACAATATCTTATTTGATCCTTTACTTTAACGCATGATGCTATTCACATGTTGTATTTAATTTGTCATCATCATTAAGGGCCCGTTTGTTTTGAAAACTTTTTGGATTCTTTGGATTTAAATTTAGATTTAAGTATTAAGAATCATTTGTATACGTGTTTGTTTCCCTTAAAATTTGAATCCTTTAAGTATTAAGAATCCAAGTTTTCAAAGTTTTGATTCCCTCTAAACTTTTAATACTCGGATATCTCTGCTACAATAAAAACTAAAATTCTCTTTCCTATATTTAAGAAAAAAAAATCATAACTTCTTCATTTGTTATCCTCTTTTTCATTGCGTTCCTAGTAAAAAGAGAAATAAATTAAGATCCATATTGCATTTTTTAAGGATCATTAATGTTAAGATTTTTGTTAGATTTATTGATAAAAAATTATTTTCATTATCTCTCCAAACACAAATTTCAATTTTATTCCATACTCAGATTAAAACTTAAATGCACATCCAAACGTCAATTCGGATAACAATTTAAATCACTAACTCAAATCTTAATTCAAATCATACTAACTCAAATCAAATCACCAATTCGAATACATTAATCACACGTACCCTAAGTTTTACTTTCTTTAAAAAAACTTAAAAAAAATAAACAATTTTAAATTTGAAAAATTAAATTACAATCAAATAAAAAATTAATATATCAAATCAAACCATAACAATCAAAGTGTCAAAATCTAATATATTAAATGCTTGTTTTTTGAGTTGACCTAATAAATTAGAAGTACTTAGTTAATATTTTTTTTTTGGTTTCATGTTTGTGAAAATAATACAGGGAGGCATAATAGTGGGACCCAGCGTGTTAGGCCGGAGCAAGAAGTTCAAGGCGTTCCTTTTCCCGGACAATGCAGACTTCATGGTGAAGAACATAGGCCTTCTCGGTTTCATGTACTTCCTCTTCGTCTCCGGCGTGAAGATGGACTTGAACCTCATCACCAAGGCCGGCAAGAAGCACATCTGGATCGCCTTCTTCAGCATCCTCGTCCCCATGCTCATCGTCCTCGGCGTCGGCTTCTCCTTTCGCAGCTCCATGGACCCCGACCTGGCCACCTTCTCCTCCCTCGGCGAGATCGCCTCCACAGTCTCCATCACCGCCTTCCCCGTCCTCTACCCGGTCCTCAAGGAGCTCAACCTCCTCAGCTCCGAGGTCGGCCGCATGGCCCTCTCCATCTCCATCCTCGCCGACGCCATGGGCATCAACGCCCTCGTCGCCTTCGAGTCCTCCAAACAGAAAGAGGCTGAGGCCAAGAACAGCGGCTGGTACGTCGGCTCCGCCATCCTCCTCCTCGTCCTCCTCATCCTCATCCGCAAGCTCATGTTCTCCTATGTCCTCCGCTCCGGCAACAATGTCGGCGCCAAGCCCATCAACCAGGCCATGATCGTCGCCATGCTCCTCGGCGCCCTCGTCATGGGCTTCCTCACCGACATGTTCGGCCTGGCCATCGGCAACGGCCCGATGTGGTTTGGCCTCGTCATTCCCGATGGGCCTCCGCTTGGGTCCACGCTCGTCGAGAGGACAGAGACCATCGCCTCCGACATCCTCATGCCGTTCTCGTTCGCCTTCATCGGAATGTATGTTGACGTGTCCAATGTTACCTTCGTTTGGCCGGCGCTGAAGCCGCTTGTCGTCATGACCATCACGGGTTATGTGACGAAGATCCTTGCCACGTTTCTCGCTTGTCTCCACTTCAAAATACCTTTGAGGGATAGCCTGGCCGTCAGCCTTGCTTGCAGCGTGAGAGGTCAAGTGGAGCTTTTGCTGTTCATTCACTGGATGGACAAACGGGTATGTATGGATCATCTTTCCTGCGTTATGCTTGATCTCCTAATTATTTATTTTCTTTTCTGTTTTTTTTTTTCTTTTTTTATCTAGTATATCTACCAATACCATGAGGCAATGACGATGCTAAACATCACATTAATTAAAAGTGAGTCCAACTGTACAAAACCTACATATGAGGCCCACAGTCTCTTAGTTGTGGTGCTTAATATAAGCAGTGCTATTCTACATTTTTCTTTGTTTTTGTATACTGGAATTTGAGGGCTTGATGATCATATATCATATTTGCGACGGAAATCTAGGCATGTATTGAGAAAGTTAATATTTTAAGAATGCATGTAGCATATGCACAAATTGAAGGTAAGCTACTATCATGATTTGACAAGCATTTCTAATATGGTACTAAATTAATAAGTTAATATCAAATTTTAATATTTAAATTGAAGAGGTCACAACATGTCAAAGATACGTAATATTTGTAGCATTCATATTCATATTTGCATAAGAGTGAAAAAAAAATAAAGAAAACTAATTAAATGTGTGATATATCTAACCCATAGCTTTTACATGCATTTCCGTGACAAAAATTTGACTTATTCATATAATCAGACTACAAAAAGTGCCCTAACACCTCATGATGTGACATTGGTATGCTTTCTCAGATTTTGAAACCTGCCTATTTCACAACGCTGGTGCTCCTAACAACCTTGATAACTGGAATAGTAACGCCCCTGATCGGCATTGTCTATGACCCAACAAAGCCGTACATGGTGAACAAGAGGAGGACGATCCAGCACACAGCACCTGGCGCTGACCTCCGCATCCTCCTCACCATCCACGACCAGGAGAGCGTGGCGGGATTCGTCACGCTCCTCGAGGCCTCAAACCCAACCCCTTCCACGCCTTTCTCCGTCACCGCCCTCTGCGCGATGGAGCTCGTCGGCCGGGCCGCCCCGGTCTTCATCGACCACGATCGGCAGCGGGATGTCCCACCACAGTATGCCTCCTGCTTCGTCATCCATAACGCCCTCAGGCGATTCCAAGAGGCCCACGCGGAGTGCCTTAAACTCCATTCTTACACCACAGTCACCCCAAAAAAAACAATGTATCAAGACATCTGTGAAAGAGCTCTCCTAAACAAAGCAACTCTCATAATCCTTCCCTTCAACAGAGACAGTTTTGAAATAGGAGGAGGAGCAGTAGGAGGACGTCTTGGAGTCCGCTCCGTCAACTCCATGGTGTTGTCCAACGCACCGTGCTCCGTCGGGATATTTGTCGAAAAAGGCCTCGCCGTAAGGAACCCGATCACGGCTGCGGCCACCTTTGGGGGAGCCGGGCTACACTTCGCGGTGCTGTTTTTAGGAGGAGCCGATGCAAGAGAAGCCCTGGCCTACGCCGACCGGATGCTCGGAAACCAGGACGTTTGCCTTACGGTAGTCCGGTTCCTAGCGTACAACGGCGAAGGGGACGACGAGATGGAGAAGAAGCTGGACGACGGGTTGGTGACGTGGTTTTGGGTGAAGAACGAGGCGAACAAGAGGGTGCATTACAGGGAGGTGATTGTGAGGAACGGCGCGGAGACGGTAACGACGATACAGGCGATCAATGAGGACACGTTTGATCTTTGGATAGTGGGAAGAAAGCAGGGGATTAATCCGGTGCTTCTCGAAGGGTTGTTGGATTGGACGGAGAATCATCAGGAGCTGGGGGTCATTGGGGACTATCTTGGGGCTCCTGATTTCGGAGGTAGTGCTTCTGTGTTGGTTATTCAGCAACAGATTCTTAGAGAGCAAAGGAAGGCGGCTAGAGCTGCTTCCAAAAGATTGAGCACGATATATCGGAACCACTAGCTAGGCTAGGCTAAGTTGAGACCTCTATATACCTCTATATATACACATATACATATACATACACATACACATATACTTATATGTGTGTGCATGTGTGTGTAAGTGGGGTACTGCATCCTCAAAAAGATGGATATGAAGTTGGCAGAATAGAAGTTAGAAGTTGTTTTGTACCTAATAAGGTTTTTGTAGTATTGCTGTCATTTTAATTTTTCTTGTATAATATCATAAGTTTATTGCTCTTTATTCTATTGCTGTAAAATTGAATATTTTTGTGATGTCGTTTTCGTTGTAAAGTACAAGATTTTAATTGGTTGATGAATCGAGGACATGATTTGTCAACTTCAGATAAAGATATGTACTATGTATCTTCTATTTTTCTTTGAAATATTTGAATGAGATATGTCAGACAATATAGGCCGTAATACAATGACACAATACAAATATGGTATTTTTTTTACTAGTAAATGTGAAAAAATTGACTATAGGTTATTTTAATATCAACTTAAAATTGACCTATTTAAAAAAGGATAATATTCAGGTCAATCCGTATAACACTCAAATGACTCGTCTGATCTGCGATTAATTATTTAAATATTTTGTAAAATGTTTTCTCCTATTATTAAATTTAGTCGTAAGACAAAATCCTAGCTCTCTTAATCTCAGACCAAGCTTTATACGAAATTGATTTTAACTCTTGAATAATAAGAAAATGATTTTAGCTTGATTATTGAGACTTTTTTTTGTTTTCTTGGACTTGTTTTTGTTGGTTTTAGACTTGTTATTTTGTTTGATTTTTTAAAAATTTTAGAACTTAAATTTTTGTTCTCATAGTATGGAAATCATTTGATTTTGAGGAAATTTTTTTTGTATTCTTTTCTATATTATATTAGTGTAAATTCAAAACTAAAAAAATCATGAATTAGTACAAGTTATTATAGGATATTGATAGGTTGTAGGTTGTTGATGGTTGTGAGTCATCAACATTTCATAGGTTGCATAAAGAAAGGGTTAGTATGGGCCGTGTTCTTGTCAACTCGTGTCAGAATAGGTCGTGTTAGTGTTGAGATTTCTCAACCTATTAGTGTTATGGGTTGAGTTAATGTCGAGCTAGATTATGTAAAAATTGACACTTAACTTAACTCAAACCTAACTTGTTGATACAAATTATTACCCCCAAAACGAGACAACCTTGGTATTTTCCTTCCATCTTCTAATTCTCGAATTACCTACTCCTTCAAAAAAAAAAAAACACACACACACACACACACACACATATATATATATAATTTTCTAATGTCCTCGAGCTATACCCATTCTAAACGTGGCTTCTAATGTTCACTTAACACGCTATTCTGATCTTTTCCATCATTACGTTGTTGGCCCATTCATCAGAAATTCGCAAAAACAATAAATGAATGGGCCACATATGTTTTACGACTTTCTGACGAATGCATAGATATTCCCCACATATGTTTTTATTCTAAACATCTGCATGTAAAAATTGCATGTCATGTGCAAATTACAAGGGGGCAAGATCCATACAAGAGTACCATGGTAGCACCATGTAGAAAGTGCCTCAGATGGGAGAGGCCACCTGTGGGTGGTCTCATAGAGGAGATCTATCCGAGGTTTGGGGACCGTCGCGGTGTTGGGTGGGTCTCACTGGACAAATAATGGCATGGATGGGCTGAGCCTCTCGGAATAGCTAGATTCGCCATGGACAGTGGGTCTTTCCCCATGGAGCTTGTTTAAATGTCTATTTTTTTTTTAATCTTTTTCTAAGACTATTTTTAATGCAGTTGTAAATGCTAATATTATATTTATCACTAAAAAGTGTAAAATAACATATATGATGTGATATTTTATTTTGTACTCCAATGCATAATGTTGTTTAGAATGTCTTTTGTTCAAGTATTAAACCTTTAACTTGTAAAAGTAAACTTTTAATATTAAAATAATTAAAAAGTAAGAGTGTTTTAATTTTTAAAGCAAAAAAATCAATCTACTAATTAATAGGAATCAAATATCAAATTCACTATGCGTTAAATTTTGTGACAAATTTGGTATAAAGTTTAACATATAACAAATTAAGTATTAAAAACAACATTGGATAGGAGAGATTTTTTTTTTTACTCAAATGATAAAATTGTCATTGACACGTCAATATAACATTGTATTAAATATGCTCTAAAAATGGTTCAAAAAATAACCTTCCAAATTCACCCTTAGGTGATCCATACACATTTAAGTTCCATTTTTTTTTTTTTTGGACAAATTTCAAATGGAGGGGCCAACGATGAACCGGTAAAAAAGATTTGAGGTAGTGTGCCCAGTAAATCCTAAAATTTGAGACCATATTGGGATTGATGTATAATCAGAGGGCCGTTTATGAAAAATACTAGAGCAATAAAATAAGTGAATTTAACCTAGTTGTTAGAAAACAAAGGTAAAATCCCTCAATTTGACTCCAACGTAGCCAGAATGTTTCAATACATAACCAAACTCTATACTGTAAACTTTCTTCCCAAAGAATAAGATACCCAAATAATGAAAGAAACGGCTCATTTGGCATTGTTGTTTGGGTTTGGTTTTATAAGGTGTTTTGAAAGTGTGGTTTGAATTAATTTGATTAAAAGACTGTAGCATGTGAGAGCTTTATGCTATATCCAACTTTTTCTTAATATTGTAGTAAGCGAGAGCTGTATATTGTAGCAATAAAAAATTTTGATCGAGAATATAATTGTCAAACACATTATTAATTTGTCAAAGAATCTACTATCATGGTTAACTTTGGTTTTGCCTGTCGTATTTTAAAAACTGTTGCAACAGAATTTGAGAATAAAGTCAGCGATTGCTTTCTTATTGTCTTTCTTTTTTTTTTTAGGTGGAACTTACTTGTCCTCTAAGCTGTAAGAACAAGTCGTCATTTGTTAATTTTAAAAAGAACATAACTAACCTAGTAAGGTTTAATTTTTGTACTATAACAAATGGTTTTATGTCGTTTGTGTCAACGAAACGACAAGTAGTATACTGAAGGAAAGGAGATTCATCGTGTGGACAAAACAATAGGACGCTTGTATTTGAGATTTTGATGTCGTTTACCGAAATTGCCGTTTTGAATCTTTTCAAATTTTGTTTCCATTTAACTACAAACGACATGCCCTTCATTGTTTAAAGTACTAGTATTGTTACCATATGAACAAAAATGTCGTTGTTTAGAATTTTAATGTAGCTTATGGAACACAAAGTTCACTGACGTTTTTAGTCGATAAAATGCTTAGTAGTCGGTCGAGCTAAAAAGATCAGAAGATGCAGTTTGAATTTAAGAACCAAACTTTGTTGTCATATAAAGCACTAAACGACACGTTTAAGAACCAAACCTTGCTGTCATATAAAGCACTAAACGACACGTAAATCGGCAGGTGGAATGAAACTATAAATCGTTCATCGAAACATGCCGTTTGAATGTCAAGTCTCTTGTCGTATAAGAACGGAATCGACATGTAGTTTGGGTCTGCAAACAACAAAAGACACATTTCTTCTTAAAGGACAGAAAGTTGATTAAGATATAAGAAACTTTTTTTTCCCCTAAAATGGATTTTCCACATGATAACATTTGTCATTTTATAAATAAAAAATAAAACCTATAAGTGGAATTGAATCCACGACCCCATTTATCAATATGTAAATAGAAAATAAAAATTACAAATAGAATTGTAATGACGCTTTTTTTAGAAAAAATTAAACATACAAAAAAATTATTGTTATAAAATTAAAATTTAACACAATATTAAAATGCTTTAAAAATTTTCTCAATTATATAATAATTATGTTAATAATATCATTTTTAGAATATGTAAAATATTTACAAACTAAGAACGTATCTTAATTTAATAAAGATAATTTGTCGCATTTAATGAAAAGAAAATCTTGTACAAAAAACCTAGCAATAATGTTCGAAAAAATATGTCGTGCAAATTGGATTTTATCTCTCCAGTAACTAGACGGGACATGTCTTTTGTCGTTTATAGTGATCCGTTGATGTTTACTTTATATTCAACAAACGATACATATTTGATCCATTTTTAGGATTAGGTTATTTTTATTTTTATACCTATATTTTAAGGTTATGAAATTTTATATCTTATATTTTAAACTTTAACATTATTATACATTTATATTTTAACTTTATATTAAATTTTTATATTTTTCAAGTCAAAGTTTGGTTTTAACTTTATAAAATACTTAAATATTTTTCATATTTAAAAATTTCAGCTTTTTTAAAATATTTTTATGTATTTTTTGCTTTTCTTTAAGAATGTTTAGGTCTTTGTTGTCAAAATTAAACTTTAAACTAAAAAATGTAAAAATTTTAAATTTTAAAGGTATAAAATTATTAAAGTTTAATATAGATGATATAATTTTTTTTGATAATCTTAAAAGTATAAAAATGCCGAATTCCCTTCACGATTTTCCTCCCTTTTCTGCTCCCCTTATTCGTCTCCAATCTCTCCTCCATCACTCTCTGTAGCTCTCTAGCTTTCCTTCCTTCCCAAAACAATCCTCTCTCTCTCTAGCTGAATTTCTCGCTCAGTTTCGACAATGGAGGACGAAGCATCGAACTCCTTACGTCGGATGTCAAGCCGAAACCGGAAAGTCGCTCCCAAGATGGCTGCTGCTCTCGCAAGCACCGACAACCGCTCCCAGGTTTCTTCTCCTTTCTTCTTCTCTCCACCTTTTCCTGATATTTTTCTTTCTTTCTAGGGTTTGTAGATTCCAAGACTGCGAGTTTTGGCCTGTTTCATTGAAATTCGTTTCTTCTTAGGCGGCTCTTGCTCGCCTTGAAGCTCTGGAAAATGATAATGTGGGTATCGAGACTGTCGAGATTAACGACGAAGATGAAGATTCTTTCGACGATGATGATCAAGGTATTCTTTAACAAAGACGGCCTTTTATGGGAGAAATGAGTAAAATTTCAATGTTTAACTAATATGATTTGGTATTCCAGATGATATAGAATAATCTTATCCAAATAAATTGTTAGAGTATGATGAACCGAATCTTATTTGGGTCTATCCGAAAAACATATGATGTGACAAATTATGGTGAAAACGAACTTAGGATTTGTATTTTTGAACTGTTTAGTTTTTGTTTTTTTGGACGCATAAGATTTTGTCTATATCTATATATATATATATGATGTATTATGCTAAGGTTTAATCATTAGCGAATTTTAGTCTCCTTAACGCCTCTATTGTAATCTTTACGGGTTTAGTGATTTTTTTTTTCTCTGTTTGTAGTTTTTTCCCGTTTTAAGTTTCTATGTAAATTCTCTGTGTGTTTATGTTCTACGTTTCTATCGCATTATTTAAGGTATCTAGCGTTTGTCAATGACAAAAAAACAAAGGAGTGTTCTGCTGTTTGGAATTGCGTCTGTGACTAATCTTTTTTCTTTTTGGCTGAGAAGTTCATTGCTTCCGAAACTGATCTGCAAAGGGCAAATTTGTAGTGTCTAGCTGTAAGATTTTAGATCCACATATTTTATGAAGGACAAAAGTTAAAAGAACTCTTGGATTTGGAACTTTTCTTTCAATTGCTGCATCTATTTGACTTAAAGTTCTTTTACCTATGTTTCAGTTTACATGCAAAAGAAGCAATCAAAGAGCATGAAGAGCAAAAGATGACAGTCGAAAGCTCTCGAGGCTAGGAAAGCGCCAAGAACATTTCTTGAGCTCTTACATGAGGTAGGATTGGATTGTTGAAGAAGAAATGCCCGACTACATAGCTTTTTCCGTGACCTTTATGGTTTTTCTTCGCTGATGATCATTTACCTTAAAAAACAGGCAAATCTGGAATCTTTGCCATCTCATGTCCCTTCCTATTTAAGGGCCACGGTAGGACCTCCAAGCTCTACCTCTCGCCGCCATTTTTGAACGGTTTGTGGTTACGCTGCTAGCTATACAGGTGTGAGGTGTGGTGTACGGTTTCGTTCTTGCCGTTGCCTAAATACACATAATGATACTCGTTGTCTAAAGTTTGTGGCCTGATCCGACAAAAATTTGCAAAACGAATTGGTTGCTGACACATTATAGTATCTCAAAGCAAATATTTAAAAATGTTATACCAGTTTACTTGCTTTGAATTTTCCTTTATTTGATTGAGATAAGTGTATTTCTTTCTTACTGTATGCTTGTAAATTCCAAGCGAAAATCCTCCTGGTTGTATGCTATGAATTGAGTTTGTGTTAGAAGAAGTACTTCCTTGATTACGTTCAATGAAGTCTGTGACTTTTGAGTTGTCACTGTTAGGAAGCTTAATGAAAGTAGTAAGCTAATCATTAGAATTCTGAAATCCTTTTCATTCAATCTCAAAACAATCTTAGGTGGCATATGAACACGACAAATCAAGCTGTTTAATGGACCACTACCTAATTTTGGATACCATATTATTGAACTAACAACATCAAATTCAGGACAACAAATGCATAAAAATCAAAAGCACACAAGAAAACAACAACCCTTCTAATGTTGTGTTCGAATTTAACAGTTGGTGTCTCTGTATTAACAATCTAGCATCTGGGTAGATCTGCTGGCGGAGGTATCACGGACTGTGATGCTCCAACTCCATTCTCAACAAGAAAAGCCATTGCCAAACCCAGAACGATATGGGCGTCAAGATGACAGTGCATCAGCCAAATTCCTGTTATGGAACAAGAGTTAGTGACTAAAATCTCTACATGGTGGTGATGAGAATGTGCTTAGAAAGAATTTCTTCACTCGGTACAAAGACACAAGAATGTTTACCTGGGTTATCTGCAATAAATCGGATGGCTACCCATCCACCAGGGGGAGTTCCTATGGTATTCCTCTGTGGTGGGTCAATTAGGTTGAACTTGGCAGGATCTGTTTGTGGGTTGAAGTTTCCGAAACCTGATCCGACAACGTAGAAATGGTATCCATGAAGATGCATAGGGTGGTCTTCTGTTGTGACTATACTTGTGTCCTGCAATACAATTTGTACACTAGAGCCGTACTTCAACTTGAAGAGCTTAGTTCCAGTAGATGGTTGCCACAGCCCCCGGGGCACATTACCGGTATAATCGAATTGCACAGGTGGAACAGGGGGAAAGTCAGTGGTGAAGACACCAGGTATGCCTTGGTTGTAAGCCTGCATCAGGGAGGTCCTTCTTGGCAATACAAAAGAAACATTGTTCATGCTTGCAGTGAAACGAGTTCCATTGGGCCCTTGGCAACGGGGGCTGTTAGGACGTGTGCAGTTGTTTAATCCTAAACCTACTGTGAAGAAAAGGTTATAATCTATCTGTGTAGGGACATCGACCTTGGAAGGACTTCTGAACTTGGCAGTAAATGCGGTTGCAGTGGCTGTATCATTAAATGCTGGTAATGGTGGTAAGATTGGTCTTGAAGGTTGTTGCCCTTTCTTGCAGGCAGATTTGTACTCGAGGATTGCGGTGGTGGTTGTGTTGTCAAAAGAAGCGTTTTGAGCGGTTTGATAGGCCCTTGCTGCCATATAGTAGCGTGCCGGGTTTTGATCAGCAGTAAGGAGGATATCTGTTGTTTGACCAGGCCCAATCATAATGACCTCAGTTGTGAAAGGCTTTGTGTAGGCAGCATCAGCCGCCACAACAGTCATTTTGTGGTTGGCGATGGTGAAGAATAGTTCTTGATTGAGTGCAGAGTTGATGAGTCTTAGGAGGATTGTCTCCCCTGAATCCACAGGAATTCTCACAGTTTCTGCATGGAAAATATGTTACCAGATGCTAAGCAAGGCTAATCTCCAAAGTCCAAACAGAAATTTAAGGTCTTGTCTTACAGTTAAAGGAGAAGTTTTGGCAAACCTTTGTTAGAGCATGTATACAGATCACCAGGCTGACCATTAATGGTGTATGCATCAGACACATTTGGTGCTGCTCCAGTGAATTGTGACTGCCTCAGGACATCCATGGGGTTCCTGTTCCACCATTCCCCTGTCAATTACCACAACTTGTTAAAGAGAATTTTGAGAAGGTCAAGTGAGTATAGGAAAAAGGGTCGGAAACGAAGCACATAATAAGTGGTCAATTGTTACCAAGAAGAATTGGAAATTCTCTCTTGGGCACATGGAAGGGATACGGAGAGCCCAATTTGGGATAGATAATGAGAGCCCCATAAACAGTAGCCCTGAGCCATCTGCTGTGAGCATGCCACCACAATGTTCCCTCTTGGTCTATAATTGTGAACCTGTATGTGTAGGTTCCTCCTGGTTGGATGGGGCATTGAGTTACATACTCGGGTCCGTCTGCCCATGGATTCTGTAGCTGTCGAATACCATGCCTGAAGGATAAAAAATGACAATAGTTAATTGTCGACATCAAATTTACTAGTGTTGTTAAGTTGAATACGCCTCAACTATAGTAAGTTACATTTCAAGTTTCTAAATGTAACTCAATGTAATTGCTAGTCCTGACATTCCTATAGTGGTTAACTTTTCTTGGGGTTTTATAAGACTCGGTTCGAACTCTTTTTTAACCTATATGAAATCCTATAGCCAAACTTTTCATGGGATCATTCAATCTTCTTTTGATCGAGTAGAGGAAAAACAGAAAAGAGTGAATTATTTGCTTGGCTATCTTGACAAGTAATTGGTTTATTGTGCATGAGCAATATGCATGCATGAGTTTTACCAGTGGATGGTAACATTGTCACGTATGCTGTTTATGACTCTGATCACAAGGTTATCTCCATTTCTGACTGCCAATGTTGGTCCTGGAAATTGCCCATTGACGGTCATTCTGTTCCGAGTCCTGCACAGCCTCGTCACTGGCGTTGGTTGAACCTAATTTCAGAACAACAGAAAAAGGAATATTTTCAAACGGATACTACATCATTGCAGAGAAATGCTAGCTAAGAGATGATGAATTTGAGGACATACAACAAACTGATGATAGTGAGTTTCAGCATCGGCGAAAGAAGCTAGAAAAGTAAGGAAACCAAAGACGGCAAATAAGATGCTCGAGGAGCTAAGCTTGATGAAAGTCTCCATTACTCTCTCAGATCCTTTGTTAAGTATGGTGATTATGTGCGAGCATAGACCTATAGGGAGCAGCTATTTATACCAAGATGAAAAGGGAAGGGGTAGACTGGACTAAATATTTTAAAATCAGAGTGATGTATTAGAAAATTAGGTTTTGAGTCAAGAAATGCTTTGAGATTTTAGGACATCTAGTCCAACCATAAAAGGGATTTGGTGCACCCACTATGTTGCACCATCACTTGTTATTTGGATTATTTTTTCGTTTTCTTTTTCTTTTTCTTTTTTTTTTTTTTGTTTTTTGAGTATTATTAACTGCAACTTTGACAAATCCCAATAATCAATATATATCTGATATCTTTAACTCAAGTGCAATGATATTCTACTGCTGCATTAGTCAAGATTGGAAGTCTTATAACCACAACGTAGAAAGCTTTTACTTCACTTAATAAATCAGAACCATAAAGTAAGCAATAAGCTCAAGAAAGAAAGAATAAAATTGAACGGCACTGACGAGTTCAGTCAAACTTTGTTTACTAATAATCTGATAAATTTCATAAGTTTGAACCATAATTCAGTGTCATCTCTCAATATATATATATATATGTGTGTGTGTGTATTACAAACCAAAATTTTCTCTTTAAATTTATGAAACAAATATACTCTAAGAAATGTCATTTACGTGAGAATTTTAGTTCTAGAAATTAAGAAATGGTATCCGGAAAAGTTCATATTATCTCTTGAATGAATGTAATCTTCTTTCCTTTATCTCTCTCTCTCTCTCTTTTTCTCCTCTAGTTTATCTCTAACGCTTGCATTTAATTTGACAAATAAAAATTCCATCCGATGATTGGCTAGCAAATGCCAGATCAATTGTTAGCTCAACAATCCAGTATCCTACAACGCCATTTGGAACAGGACGAGCATTACTAAGAATGTTTCACTTCATGCTTCTGCTTTTTTAGACATTTGCTTATTATGTTTTTAAAATCATGATCACCATAGGGTTGTTAGGGTCAGGTTTAATTTTGGTTTGATATGGTAGAGGAAAGAGAAACTGCAACCTTTTCCTTTGCCTTTGCTGACCACTTTTCCGTTATAGATTGACATAGAAAAGAGCCATTAACCACGTTAGTTCTTACAAAATGAACAATTTTTTTTTTCTTTTTTTTTTTGTTCATTAACTCAGTTATGTTTGGTAGAATTTCGACTCATCAGATCAGAGACTTTTAGACCCTAGAAAAAAAAAAGGAAAAAAATCAGAGACTCTTTATGTCGTGAGATCATATAGGCACTGAAGTTTTCTTTCTTGTTTTTTATTTTAAGTTATTTACCTTTTTATATCTTTTATTTTAGGTTTATTCAAACATTTATACATTCAGTTTTTTATCTCATCAAATATTTATTTTTTTTCTCAATTAATCTTCAGTTTTGACCTAAATTGTCCTAAATACTCTAAAATTGAAAAATAAGAAAACTTTAAGAGCCTAAAAAAACTTTATGCTAAAGTTTTTTATTTTAAAAATGTATAGAATACCCTAAAATTGGTGTTTAGTGTGTTTTTTGTTTTTATTTTCTTCATATTTTTGAAAATTTTAATTTTTTTCTTTTTTACTTAGGAATAATTTAGTCATTTTAAACGTCAAAATTAACTATTAATGAAGTTAAAGGAATAAATTTGTGTATTATATCGAATCTAAAGACATATTAGATAAAATCAAAAATTAAAAATATAGTTTTTAAGTTAACCTAAAATGCCATTATAAAAAGATAAATATCTCTTTTATTTTGCTTGGTCTCTATAGAAATTCATGCAGCGATGCACCTTGCTATGCTTACTTTGTGATGAAAATTACACGTTATTCCAAGAAAATAAGCATTTTATTTCCTCATATACGCCAAAATTGTAGAAATGGACTCTACTTCATGAAACAAAATCTGAACTCCCATTTTTATCAAAAACATTTAAAAATATTGGAACAAAAAACAATGATTAAAATTTAGGTTCAACGAATTAAGTTCTATTAGAACCCTAGTTATGGTATCCACTGAAGCAAATCAAACATTCTATCAAGTGTTTTTTTTTTTTTTACTCATAATAATTATTTGTTCCACAAAGAATCTTTTGATTAATATGAATAAGTATACCAGATCCTCTATTATTAATACTAAAAAAGAAATAATTATGTGGTGTTTGGCAATGTGTAATAGAACCATAATTTTTGGTTGCTACAATATAAAGCTCTCAATGTTATAATATCAAGAAAAAGTATACTATAATATAAAATTCTCCCATGTTATGCTTTTTTCAATCAAAATTAATTCTAATAAATGCTACAAAAATGGAACGGGTAAGTGGAGTAGCAGCAAACAAGCAAACTGCCACCCTCTCAACATACTTTGAATATAAAAATTACGAGTTTTGATTTGTCAAACATATTTACTTTGGTACTTGTTCAAACATCAATCAAGGCACTAATTAGCATGCAGAGCAGTTAACTTCTCAATTAGTTATAAAATGTTTGAAATGAAGCAGATTTAACAGGTCGACTCGCTTGATTTGCCTTCAAGCTATGTGAAAAGTAGTCCTTGCAACTCATTATCAAATTCCCAATATGAATTTGGTAACCTGCTCACCGACTTCAGACGGGTGTTCTCACTTTGTCTCATTACTTTTTGTTCACTTAATATGCAAAATATATATTCACAACGTGTTTTATTATCACATAGGTATTTTATTTATATACATTTATTTGGGCATTCTCAAAGTATAACATAACATTTATTAAAAAAGGAGCATCAAGAGATATCTTAATTATTGTTATGCCTTTCTAACGTCAATGTTACGTTGAATAAATGTATATTAAACTTCTTATCTTCTGTATGTTTTAAAGAAGTATGGTCTCTTTGAAAGATCCCAACAAAAATCCTTTCTTTGTAGGAAGAGTTTTATGGTACGGTTTGAAAAAATATCTTGTTAAAACGAAAATTTTTGCACCGTTAGATCATATTATAATATTAAAAAAATGACAATTTAACAGAACTTGATACATCAATGTGACGATTTATGACTACCCCACCACTAGGGTTTCTTTTTCTTTTTCTTTTTTTTTTTTTCACTCTACCACAAAATCCTCCCCGTTTGTGCCTTAATATGGCAAAATCAAAGTTAAATGAGTAGTTATAGTTGTGGCGTTGACAGAGCAAGGGTGGAAACCACTTTAAGAGGCACCTAAGCAGCTCAATTTCAACGCTGAAATTAATTCCTGGACTTTCCTGCGGCGTTGAAATATGACAAGACTAAAGCCCTAAGATTTGAACCATTCATTGACGCCCATAAAATAATAAATATAGACCTACAAAGCAAGGGAGGATCTTTCCAACATCGTCACACATTTTTCCATCCATGAACCATTTTTCTCAGCATCTACAAAGGCTACAATCTACCAAAAAAAACATCCAACGATTTGGGCATGTTATAGGAAAAAAGGGTAAAGTGCATTCAGGAAAATCTTTAACTTGAGAACAACATAATACATTGCCAAAATTTGTGCTCAGCAGTACAAAGCTCCAAGCCTGTATTTAATCTCAATTATACTCCTCAAAGGGTAAAAAGGGAAAATTGAAAAGAATTACGATTTCTAAATGTACATTGTCGGGCAAAAGATTACACAAGGGGGGAAAAACAAACGAAACAATTTCTACGGAAATCGATGATTTACCAATCAGCGGTCAACCATGAAGGCCAAGACATACAGCAGGCTGGCCAGGGGAATAGTTTAGTTATAGAGAGGTGTAAACAAAGCATAAACCAAAACAAGATCTCAACATCTTCCAAAACACCAAACTAGCCAGGCCTGGTGACGAGAAATCATATTTGCCAAAGACGAACACTGTTTAGAATTGAGCTATTTGCTGTTTTAGCGCCCGCAACATCTTCAACTTTGACTCGCAAATCTGAAGAAATTCAGCCAATACGCTACATTTCCCAGTTACTATTTTCCTCGCAACATCAACATGACTCCACGACTTCAGTGCTTGGGAGATCCGCTCACCAAGGTCAATGTCATTTACAGATGAAGCTAGAGTTTCCAGAATCTGGAACACCTGTCCAGGGCCCTCCTCTTCTTTCTTTTGAAAAGAGGAGAGAAAATATTCTAATTTCTCATCCTCTGGTCTATTAATGATCTCTTTAAGCCCCTTCACAATTTTTTCTAATGTACTGCATAAAGACAGGACCGAGTCGCGGGCATGAGATAAAGCAGACACATCTGAAGGTCCAGTTTTCTTCTTCTTTTTGCCAGATGGAAGAGACGAGCGGACACAGGCTTGAATCACAAGACCATGCCAAGCAAATGGTTCAGTAACCAACTGCACCAGAATTGGAAAACTATTCCAAGGAGAGCTAATCGAAGGCCCTGTCAAGTTCATCTGTTCCATAATATACTTCTCCAGCAAAGAATTTACAATTTGCCAAGTTTGAGACTGATGGCCATCCCCATCCGCCCGACCAAGTTCATGGGAACTTAAGTTCCATGAGTTTAAAAACACAGCAAAGTTCAACCAATCAATCAAGTCCGGTCCAAATACCTAAAAAATTTTCAAATGTTAGTTTTAGATCAAGATAATTCCATACAAATTCAAATTTTAGTTTTAGATAAAGATAATTCCATCCATTTAGACTACGCAACCTCAAAGAGCTATAAACTCGACAACTACTACCTTATCTATTGCAATTATATCAGAGCAAATCAGTCAAATGTATACGTCACAACAAAACCTTGCCCAAAATGCTTGTCACCCAATATATGCTAGGCGCAATTCTTTTATGGGCCAATTCACTTGAACCCAAATCTTGGACGAGAAAGCATGAGTGGCTGATAGAAACCTGAACCCTGTTCCTAAAATGACTATCATGAAATGATGCAATTCACTTCACTGGAGTGGTCCTAAAAGTAAACAAACTGCCAAAAAAAAAAGTTTTACTGTTTATGAAGCCGACGTAAATAAGTTAACCAACCATTTCAAAACATGATCGTGGATATGCAGACAATGTTTCGTAAACCAACACAATGATGCATGATAAAGTACTAACTCTAAAATGCTAGTGAATAAAACATACATTTCACAATCAACAGAAGATGAATTAATACCTCAGAAGACTTAAGACCACCAGAGACACCCAAAACAACTTCTATTGCCTCGCTAAAAGAATATCCCAACATTTTTGTATAATGCTCGAGCAAAATCTTCAGTTCCGAGGAAATTTTAGAGTCAGAAATGGAACCATTGACCTCAAAATTCTCTTTGACTGATGCAGAAGCACTCTGAATTGACAGGTAAATCATCCGAGGAAGAAGTGATTTCCTCTCAACAGCTCTTCGTACACTTGCCTCCCTTTCTCTGGTCTAGTTTTGGTGCCAACAGAGAAGGAAATTCACAATAAAGAAAGCAAAGGAGGAAGCGTAAATAAAATATGGAGCATAATATGATATAGAAATAACATTGTTAAGCAGAAGAGGATATATAATTAATCAAGTTTGTTGGACCACCGAAAAATTAAATGCGAAATACAAGTGTAATATGACATACCAAGTCTTCTCTAGGACAAAAGGAAACTCCTTCAAAAGGACCTGAAATGAGGAGATTTCACTTAAATTATCACGCAAATACCAAAAGATCTGGAAAAAGAAATTGAGGTAAAAATTCCCCTTTACAGTTTTACGGGCAATTAACACTGGAGACAGAGCATGTATTACTGACCTAAAAGATAATTTCTTTCTGAACTTGGGGTCCACCACGGGCGTGACTGCATATCTTCATTGAAGGTCAAGGATTTGGATCCAATCTCATCAGAGAGTTCAAGAAAGTGAATCCCGCATTTTAAGCTTTCAAGGACGGCCTAGAGAGAAGATATCAAAATGGCATTTACTATTTGACGTCATCACAGTATTACACAAGGAAAGTAATGCTTAAGTTGCAAAACAAATTACCACTTCTTCTTCAATCTTATCTGCATTCTGCTTTAGCTGCAGAAGGGGTGCTTCAACCCTTGCAACTAAGTACTGATACGAGTGTTGAAGCCGTTCTTTGAACTGAACAAACTCAATCACCTGTAATATACAAAGGTATAAACCCATGGTTCCATAGGACCATAATCACAATATCCTAGCATTATGCATATATCCTAGAAAATACGAACATATCCTAAAAATCATATGTTAAACATATTTGCTTCACAAATAACATCAGGGCTTAAACACAAACAAAAATAGAAATCTTATATACCTTTGAGTAATTTCTATGGCGATAAGCAAGAAATGTCAGATCTGCAGATTCCCTGAAGTGGTCATCCATAAACTTAAGGTAATCTTGTAGCAGATTATTTAAATCCATCCACAGCGGAGAAACCAACATCTGGGGTAAAATGTGGTGTGAAATGGTTTCCATCAGGATGTTTTTCACATCCAGCGATTTAAACCTAACCGAAAAAAAAAAAAAAAAAAAACAGCTCCTCTTACACTTAAAACTTTGAGACACGGGATAATAATTAGCAAATGCTACATAACCAATAAGTTACCATTGATGTGCTAATGAAAGGGCACCCCAGTGAGAATACAAATGCAGCAATAAGATCTTGTACTGCGATACATGTCTGTAAAATATAATCAGATGGTCAAGTTTAAGGCGAATTCAACTGAAAACAAGTTAGGAACCAAAAGTAGCAAAGCAAAAACAAGTCCTCACCTTCGAATATTTAAGCCAAACTCCAGGACCATAATTGCCTCTGTAAGATAGCCAACATCCCTAGTGCGCCAGAATAACTATAAAAGCTCTATATGAGACCAGCTTCAAAACTAGAAGCATGTAAACCATTTGAACTTAAAAGTTCTTCATAGAAAAATTAAATTGTAGATAGTATACCTGAATCAATACGTTGCACAACATAGATAACAGCTCTTCACCATGCATGCTCTCTTGCGGATCCAAATCCTTTGAAAGTGGAAGGTTTTTACAATAAAGTTCTGCCATTTTAACAGCACGGACCTCAAGGTCTGCAAGGGAATAGAGTAAGAGTCAAAATTAAATAGGCAACTAAATATCATTGCTCACCGTAAAACATTTTACAATACCAGAAACAACAGATAGATAATCAACTCACAATAAAATTGACAAACTCTCCAAAGACAAAAAATAAAATGTGCCAGAGCATATTAGTAACAAAATCTCAAGACCAGCCGCCAGGTTTTATCCCAATGTTTGTCCATTGATCTGATGGGATATTGCCACACACAAGGCTAACGTTATTCTCCAAATGGATTCCACCATATAATTAAAGTAGACAAATAAAGAAAGATGTAGAACCAATTCTTGCATGTTTCCACAACCCACCAGTGATAGGAAGCTCAAACACGTTTCCCATCAATTCTTGAATTTTCAAGAATGTAATCGACTGTCCAAGCACTTTTGTTGGCACTGTGGAAACGCACTCATAAGCTTTTTCTAACTTGTCGATGAATTCTATCTTCTTCACAGGGCTTAAGACATCAAGAAACAATTCAACATCTACAGTTGAGCAGGTCAAGTGACCAAACCTGAGTCATAAAATCAAAAATATTATATGCCAGAATACTAGAGGAAAAAAAAAAATCAATATATATATATAGCAGAAGTTTGTATGAATGTCGACCAGACTATAGTTTAAAACAGCTGACTAGAACATCTAGAACCTTCAAGAAGATATTATACAGCAGATAAGGCAGACTGTAGACAGATGATAAGTATGTTTTTTTTTACAGAAGAGAGATGATAAGAGTTAGACTTATCTAGTGACAAGTTAAAATAAGATTGTATGTAAACACATTGAGTATTATAAACAACATGTGAAATTTATTCAGTACCTAACAAAATATTGCATCAACGACTCCATTAACTTGTCATCATTGCCCTTTCCATGCAAGTGCTTTCTCCTTTCGATTTCAATTTTTGCCAAGTACGGACACCTTATAAAATTCTTATCAGTATCTTCTTGTAGCTTTTGCACAAAAGCTGAAGCATTTGATATCCGAGAATCAAACTGCACATTCAACTTTCAAAAGTAAATATACAACTATCACGCCATGAATTTTTGCTTGAAAAAAGAAAAAGGGACTAAAAGAGCAAGGAAAACAGAACTGTCAATAAACATCTACTATGTGCAAAATACGCACCTTTTCATCCATCAAGTGTGAAATCTTGTAATTAACAGATTTTGAACGATTAATGGAATCATTCATGGCCCTATTAGACCAGTACCTGTCATCTTCCAGCAAGCAGCCAAGATAATCTAGGAAACACTCCCAATCATCAGGGCTGCCCAATGAGGGGAAAAATGAGTAATAACAATGGAAAATAACACAAAGTAAAGAGCATAAGAAGCAGTTATAAATAACAATCAGAACATTAAACTCTAGGCCTAAGGCCAAAATGGCAACTATTTCACTCTTACAGCAAATCAAAGTTCATCAGTTTCATTGAAAGTCTATGGAAATCAAAGGCAAAGCGTAGTAACACAATGCACTAAGGAGCATATAATTCAACGAACGATTGTAAGCCAACTGTTCCCATGAAAAAAAAAAAGTTTCCACAAGCATATCCGAGCTCTTTTGTTTTTGGAGCGAATGCCTACCTTAATTCTAAAATTTTCTGAAATATATCGCCAGCTGCACAGTAATCACCTGCCCGAGCAAGAAGCCTTCCCTGTCAACTTGAAGTCAAATTTCACAAGTTGATAAGGAAAGCAAATAAGATTTTTGAGTATCAAAAACCCAGTTCAGCAATTTTAAAACCAGAAGACCTTCATAAGATAGAGTGAATTAGAACCAATATTTATTTGTGAGTGGTGACAAGCCAACACTATGTTTGCAAAACAAAGGCACTAGTAGGAGATCTAAATAAGAGATATATGCATCCTTTGAGTCAAAAGCAAGTTGGTTATTGGGAAGAATCAGCGTTTTGTCCCCTAAATCAGTAACCACTACAGACAAGTTGATTTGAGGAAGAGAAGTTAAATTCATAAAACAATGTATAAATGCCGAAACATGATATATCTGAAAGGAAGTAATAATACTGATGCTTTAGATTGTTAAATCCTCCCAAAATACCTGTATTCGTAGCTTGTCAACTTCAATCACTAGCAGTGATCCTAACTTCCCAGAGAGAACTTCCAAAGCATCACCATACTTTGCTTGTTGCTCCAATACGGAGATATAGACCACAAGAGCTACAGAAGTTCCAGCTTTTAGTATGGGAATAAACAACGCATGAGAATACTACAGAAACAAGTCCTTGTCATGAATACCTTCAGGCTCGTGCAAACTATGGGAGGCCACATGCTTCTTAAGTAAACCTTCAGCTAAGAGCAAAAGCTTCTCTTCCCCATTTCCACAAAGCACCTTGTGAAAGTTCAACCCAAATAAGATAATAGCATGGCCTTGAGACAAAATAAAACAGAAACTAACAGTACGAAAGCTTAACAAAGATATTCCTATTTGGAAAGTTTCATCTTAGTAGTATTTGTTCTCCCTGGAAATTGTGTTGACTCATCTAAATCATTCAAGGTCAGAAGCATACATTGACAGGGGAGGGGACTCAAATATATGTTTGTCAGGGGCTCCGGCCTCCAGTTTTTAACTCAAACGCGCTCAGAAAGTTCAGGGAATTTTTGGAATTTAAAAATAAATAAAAAGACTCCAACTCAAATATTTTCACAATGGCGGACATGTTTTAAACTGACCAAACAAGATCATCATGCCACCCTAAACCATCTGATAGATTATTGACATCTCCGTGGCCTTATCAATCACACAAATAAGGATCTAAAGATTTCTCTTTCGGAACAGCCTTAGAAATCTTAGCACTAATCTAAATTACCAACCTTTGTAGCCAAATTATATAATCACTCCTAAACTTCCCAGTTTACATGTGGGTAGCAGTAATTTCAAACCCGAACTAGATTATATTGTTAGCTGCGGCAACCGTCAACAGGTTTCGTGTTAATTTTGGAAACATTGTTAGCTGCGGCAACCGTCAACAGGTTTCGTGTTAATTTTGGAAATACTGCAGTTTAGGAAGCAACCAAAGCACCAATAATATCCTCTTAAAGCAAGTTCAAAAATATATATATATATATATATATATATATATATCCACTCAGAATCCATTGCTTTGAAAACATACGCTGTCTAAGGCTTCTAAAATTGCGCTAATATTGACAGACAGTTATATGAACAGTCACAGAGCCGCTAGAACTTAACCACATGTCAAACTCTTTTAATCCAAGCTATGGGGGCACTACCCTACAACACTTAACTGAGGCTCAAAAGCAAAACTAGGTGCCACTAACAAGTCACGAGCAAATAAATGAGAAACTAAAACTACAACCACAATCAGATCATATATTATAAAGTTAAGAAAAATATGTGTGAACTTATATACACAAATTATGTACTGTTTCACTTTCTCATTTACTTTTTAATGCTTCTTTTTTTCCTAGGGGGGAGGTCATCTGATACTATATAGTGTCACTTCTGGTAACCAGAATCTGGGATAAAAAGAATAACCAAGACCTAACAACCTTTGAAGGGAACAAAGAAAGTTGAAGGAACCTGTAACTGGATACTACAAACTGCCCAAAGCAAAGATCTCTCCTCACCAGCAAGTTTGTACATCTTGATAGCTGTCTGCAATGAAAGGGAAGGAAAACAACTATACATCGGCAAACAGAAAGAGAACAATATGCGCAAATCTAGAAAAGAGTCGCACAAAACAGACATTAATTCAAAACACATCAACCACCACCAGAAAACTTGGTAAACACAAGGACACCCACCAACCTGTTGTTGCTTCACAAACGAGTATTCCCGAACGTAGCAGGTAAAAAGACCCATCATCAGTTCCAAATTGTTCGGAAACTTCCCGCATGCATATTCGTAACAGCTAGTAGCCATATCCACTGGTTACAAGAGAATCACAAAGATATCAGAAAATTACGCCAACCCCATTTCGATAAAACATAATTCCAACCAATAAGAGTCGGACTGACAGTGATCGAGCCGTTGGAAAACAATCTGCAGGGTACTAAGAGTAAGGTCATCCATTAATACAGAATCGTTATTATACAAAAGCTCTTTGGCATTTAAGCAAACGGATAATGCTTCTTCAGCTTTCCCCATTCTTTCCAAGATTAGTGCTTTAAGTGCCTACGAAAAAAAAATAATAATAAAGCTATATAAACATTCTCATTCCCACATAAATGCATTAAAAGAATGAAAATTGTGTAAGAATATAGCAAAATGAATTAACAACAAAGTCCATGAAAAACAAACGAATTCTTAAGAGCTTAAATGATTAATAAATGCAGTGCTGGCTCTAAAAGCTCCATCTCAACGACGTCCTTTTCACGAATCTTTAGACAAAATTACTCTAAATTGTTGGATTAAAAACCAGAAAAAGGAAAATTCTCCAATCTCATAAGTGGACAAACCATAATTAAAAAACAACAAATTGCAGAGATTTGGAGTACAAATAAGATAGGTAAAGTAGCAAGTACCAGAGCATAAGGAGAGTTAGGGTTCTTGGCGAGGAGAGACGTGACGTGCTTGAGGGCGCTCTTGAACTGCCGAGAATCGATGGCGTCCCAAATGGGGCGGACGCGGCGCTCCGGCAGGCCACCAGCTAGGCCGAACTTGGACGCCATGGGAGGAGAGAAGAAAGCTTTGGAGTTTTTTCCTTTCTTCGAAAATGAAAACCAAGGGAAATGTTACTGTTGCTTACGAAACGAGGAAGAGAGAGAGAGAGAGAGAAGGGAAGAGAGGGGGGAAATTGGCTTGTTGGAGTGGGAAAGGGGAAAAACCTAATGCAATGATAGCGTTTGGATGCGACTTGAATCGGAATCTGAATAGAAATCAGCTTACGCCGCGCTCGGTTTTGCCTTATTCCGCTTCCCACTTGTCGCGTAAATAGGGGTGTTAGGTAATTCTCTTCCCTTCAAACGAAATACGTTTGCCTTTGTTTAGCAACATTGTTTCTTACCGTAGTTTAGCAACATTGTTTCTTACAGTATTTTATGTGGGTGTTTGAAAGAAGGGTGGAACCACTTTTACTGTAGTATATAAGAATTTTTTACTGTAGTTAATTTTTTTATTGTTATTGTAGCATGTGAAAACTTTTTACTATTCATAACTGAGATTGTGGTGAGAACCACAATTACTAAACAAGGGTACATGTTAATATAAAGCAGTTATAGTTACAATATTTAAATTTTAACTTTGTTTTTAAATATACAATAACACGTATTTTTTTTCGTGATCCTTTCATGAAACTATTTGAAGCAAATAGCAGGCTGTAAAATAAAAAAAAAAACAAATGCATATTTTAAAATAAAAGAATTTATAGTACATAACAAATTTTAACTCATCTAGTCATGTCTAAAAATATTCCAGTTTCCTCGTCCAATTTGTCTCAATTTCCTTGTAATTCATGCAACTATAACAAAAGTCATGACTTGCTTTTTTTGAATCGACACATGTCAGTTCTAAACCTTTTAAGTTGATTTATTTATATGTCGATGGATTTAAATATTATTTTGTGTTCATTAATTGTTATACCCGTTATGTGTGGCTCTATCTTCTTAAACAAAAATTGGAAGTGGATGATGTTTTTACTTGCTTTAAGACCTTAGAGGAAAAATATCTTAAAACCCCCATTGTCACTCTCTACACTGACAATGGAAGTGAATATCAAGCATCAAGGGCATTCCTGGCTACTAGTGGCATTCCACATTTAACCGCACCACCTCATGCACCGGAATACAACAGTTTCTCTGAATAGCGTCGTCACCATATTGTAAAAAGGGGTCTCACTTTACTTAATCATGCATCAATGCCACTTACTTTTTGGCCTTATGCGTTCACCACTGCAGTCTATGTAATTAATAGGATGCCTAAAGCTAACATTTCTATGCAATCATCATTTGAGAAACTTTTTGGCTCAAAACCAAATTTTGCTAAATTACGAATTTTTTGTTGCTTTTGTTATCCTTGGATCGGTCCTTATATGTCAAATAAATTAGAATCTAAATTCACCCCATGTATTTTCCTTAAATACTCCACCACTCAAGGCGTCCATAAGTGTTATGACCTTACCACTCAAAAAATCTATGTTTCCCGTCACGTGACATTCGTTTTTTACTTCAAGAGTCCACTCTCCCTTGTCCAAATAAGGAGATCATCACAGCTTGGTGTCCTCAAATGAATGATCCTATATTAATTCTCGTTCAATCTTCCAAAACATCTCCACCAAATATGTTACCCCATAAAAATTTGGCATCCAATCTCCCAAATCATGTAATTGCTCCGCTAACGAATTCTCCAATTGCCCAAAATGCACATGATCCCAATGATTCACTCCACTCCTTGGCGTAAATCAATTCCCACAATTACCTATGACCATACAAATTAAGTTTTCTAATTTCATTCCTTCCTCCAGCTCCCACTTAACCACTTCAAACAATCCAAATAAGTACTTCCCTTCTTTGTCTTCTTCCCCAGCGTCAAAGACATTTCCAGACAATCATCGAAAGGTTGACCACACTCATACATGATCACTTTCTCATTCTTCACAAGGTAGGTTCCTGCACGAAGTTTACAATTTTTCTTCATATTCCACTTCTTCTCAAGCACCTGCATTACTTAATACCAAAACCTCCCTTGCAATAGACGTCTTTACCTACCCACTTTGCCCGTTACTGCATCTTTCCTTGTACCCTCTCTTATAAGTCTCCCCACCGACCCTACCGCCAAACGCTACACCTGCGCTGACAACCAATGCCCACCCTATGAACATACGAGCGAAAAACAACATCTCCAAGCCCATCCAAAAACTAACTCTGACTATTACCCACTCACCCTCCCTTGAAATAGAACCCATTAGTGTCTCTCAAGCTCTCAAACATCCTGAATGGCGCAAAGCAATGTCTGTTGAATTTGATGCTCTCCTCCAAAATGGCACGTGTGATTTTATCCTATCTCATCTGTCTCAAAACTTAGTTGGCCACAAGTTGGTCTTTCAAATAAAATATCATCACGATAGGCCTATTGAACAATATAAAGCTCGTATTGTTGCAAAGGGTTTTCATCAATGTCCAAGCATTGATTACCATGAGACCTTCAGTCTGGTTATTAACAAACTACCGTGTGAATTATTTTAAGTATGGTGCTCCCAAAGGGATGGTCTCTTAGCCAACATGATGTGCACAACTTGTTTCTCCATGGCTATTTATCTGAGGCTGTCTTCATGACTCAACCATTGGGTTTTGTAAATCTCTACAATCCTACGCATGTGTGCCGCTTGCGGAAAGCACTACATGGTTTTAAACAAGCACCACGAGCTTGGTACATTGAATTGAAGTAAAATATTTTACCGACCGGGTTTGTCAACTTCAAGTTCAGCGCAAATTTATTTATCTACAGCAAAATGCCATTAACAATTTATCTTTGGTGTATGTAGATTATGTGATTATTACAGGCAGTGACAACAATCTGCTTCAACAATTTATTAACAAATTGGCTCAACGCTTCTCTATTGAGGATCTCGGTTCATTATTATATTTTATAGGGATTGAAGCAATACTACAATCAGCTAGTGTTCTTTTATCTCAGCATAAATATATCCAAGATTTATTACTAAAAAGCCAATATGTTAAATACCCATGATGTTCATGTTAAGAATGCAAACAAAGTCTCACATTGTCTACACATGAGGATGATCGTGGGTTTATAAGGATGGAAGATATCTTCATTAATATGAGGCATTTTGGGCAAAACCCAAAAGCAAATCTATAAGAGTTTAGGCCCAAAGTAGATAATATCATACTAATGTGGAGATATGCATGTGTTCCAATGTCTCAACAAGCTAGCCCGTAGATCGAGCCATATGGGTGGAATTCTTGAATGTCGAATGAAGGAAGGTGGCAGGCCCTAGTAGATCCGTGTTGAAATCTCGAGGCAGATGGTGCTCTGGTTATTCGCGTAAGGCGTATGGTGGAAAGGAGTGGCTTCAAGTGATCCTCTTGGTGGAAAGGATAGACAAATAGGCTTGAGGGGAGGCTTGGACCATGAGGATAGTGGTGATCCTTTGTTTGAAGAGAGGATTGTTAAGAATGCAAACAAAGTCTCACATTAGCTACACATGAGCATCATGGGTTTATAAGAATGGAAGATATCTTTATTAGTATAAGGCCTTTTGAGTAGAGCCCAAAAATAAATCCATGAGAGCTTAGGCCTAAAGTGGACAATATCATACTAATGTAAGATATGTATGTGTTCCAACCTCCGATGTCTCCTAATTAGGTGCCCGTTCTTTATGATGACACGTCTTTTATAGATGCAACAGAGTATCGGTCATTTGTTGGTGGTCTTTAATACTTATCACTCACTTGCCTCGATATTGCATTTATTGTCAACAAATTATCGCAATTTATGCATTTTCCCAACACCACTCATTGGAGTGCTGTGAAATGCTTACTTCGCTATCTTCAGAGAATGATTCATCATGGATTATTTCTAAAAAGTAATTCTCCATCTTTACTCTATGCCTTTTTTGATGTAAATTGGGTAGGTAATGCTGATAGTCACACTTCAACTAGTACTCATGTGCTGTTTCTTATTTATAATGCAATCTCTTGGAGTTTTAAAAAGCAACGCTATGTTGCTTGTTCTTCCACTAAAGCAGAATATTGAGCTATTGCTTCTGATGCTACATAAATCATCTAGATTTAGTCTTTGTTTCAGAAACTTGGTATTTCACTTCTTATAAGTCCAACAGTTTACTGTGACAATATTGGAGCTACTTTTCTATATGCCAATTCTGTCTTCCATTCTTGTATGAAGCACATAGCAATGGATTTCTATTTCATTCGTGAAAAGTTCAGAATGATGAGCTTCGTGTGTCTCATGTCTTATTCACTGATCAATTGGTAGATGCACTCACTAAAACAATATCTGGGTAAAGTTTGCAACCATTATGTGTTAAGATTGGAGTTCGCCATGGAAACTCCATCTCGAAGGGGCCTAATAAGAAAAGTCAAAATAAGGTCAAAATTCGTAACTTATAGACCATACACAATTTTTGTGAGCCGTCCACAGTTCTTTAGCCGTTTCGATGAGTTCTTTAACTTTTGTGTTTTAACTTTCATAAAATTCGAACTATAAGTTGGATTTCTGGTCATTTTTCAAAACTGTTTCACTCCTATGGTATTTCACAAAACTTTGTTTCTAACAGTAATTACCCTATTGTTTTGGACAAAACTGATATTTTTCCCAGAAGTTAAATTGCCTAAAAGTTTCATAAAACTACTATTTTAGTGAAAACCTCAAAACTTTGTTTTTGAATAAAGTTTTTCAAACTAGTTTTAAGCACAAAAACCCTAGTTTCTACTCATCTAACCTCATCATTATACACATAACAGGTTATACAATCATGTCATAATGTTCTTTTAATATGTCATAGTCCATATCAAGTACAAATCACACTTAAAGTTTCATAAAAGTAACCAATATTTAAAGTAAAGTTTAAGGTTTTACCGAGGGCATTAGTGAGCTTGTGAGATTCCACAAAGTCGCTTGTTCTTAGCAAACTATTCATGACACAAACCACAGCAAAAACTCCTATAAAAAACCCTTCAAAAACCCAAAAAAAAAAAAACCTAAGACACAAGGAAAAAATCTTTCAAAATTTCTTGGACTATGATGTTTGAACTTGTCCTAAAGCTTGTTTGGAAGATGTTTTCTCAAGAAAATTTTGAAGAAAAATTTTGGAGAAGAACTTTAGAGGCTATCGGTTTTGGTGAGGAAGAAATAAGAAATTTTTTTCCAAGTTTTCACAATGATGACAACTTTTTTTTTTTCCTTTTTTGCCTATAGTTATCACTTTAGGGCCATTTTGAAATTTTGCAAACTTTAGGGCAAAAATTGAATTAAAATTGGATTGTTTTGATTCTTCCTAACCTATATACCATTCACTTTACCCCTTGATTCTTCAAAACCGGTCAAAACACCCCTCGAACTATAAAAACCAGGCATTCTTCAAGTTTAATTAATATTTTTCTATTCTTTACGAATGTGCCATGTCAACAATTCCGACAGAGATATAAACAAAATTAGATGGAGGGGGAAAACTGACCTTTTTTTATAGTTTGAGGGGTATTTTGACCCATTTTAAAAAATCAGAAAACAAAGTGAAATAGGATACATAGGTCAGGGAGAATTTATAAAAATAATCCTTAAAAAATTTGTCTCCTCCACGAGATGAATCTGTGTATCTCCCATGGGTGGGGTGGCAAATTTTTATCCTTTTGTAAAAAGTAGGTGGGTTCCATAACTTTTTTATACTGTATAAGTTTACACTATACTTTATTTTCCTATACTAAGTATAAATTAAGGGGGTATTATCTTTAACCATCTAAAATTACACAATTTTCCATACTGACTAATTCCCAATACAGTATTTCATATATCTACATTTATACTTTATTAGTATAATTGTATTATACAGTGTATCATTTTTACTTATGTGTATCTTTTTACACTATATTTCATCAACTTATGAATTGTAGACACAAAAATTTTTACCAATTTATCTGACTCGCAACTAACCATTGTTATATTGCTTTGGACTGTGACCTGATTATTTACTTTAATTAACATATTTTTATTTTCTAATTTATACCATAGAGTTTATAATTAATATGATATAAATTTCACCTTAATAGTATTTTATAAATTTTGAGTTATCAAACTCACAAAATTTGCATATTAAATATACTCTAAATTATGCAGAATTTACAAACATAATATATATTAATATTATCCGTAAATAATTTATTTTATCTTAATTTTATATAATACAATTCATTAAGAAAAATTTATTATTTAAATATAAATAAATTTTAGATTTAAATTAATAAATTTTCTTGGATATTTCATGTTTAAATTGTCACCAAGGATTAAAAAATATACTTGTATGCATCCCCAACACATCATGTCAAGTGTAAAGAGATTTGGGTTTGACCCTTTTATATACAATTAAGAGAGAGTTTTTTTAGCTGTCTATTATTTATTTATTTATTTATTCAAATTATCTACTATATATTTATTAAAGCAAGAATGTACTCTTGGTCCTCACTTAAAAATGCCAAATAACTTTGTTTTTTTTTTTTTTTGCTCTCCTTCTTCTTCTTCTTGTTTTTTAATTTGGTTCTCTTTCTTTCAACCTTTTTTTCCCTCTCTTTGTTGAATTTGATGTTCTCTCTTTATTTCTTTTTTTGTTGGATCACTATTTTCTCTTCACTTTTTCTCCATAAAATGGTTGTTATTGTTCATGCTTGTTCTTTTCACTTGTGCCAATTTCTTATTTTCTTCTTCCTTTTTTTTTCTTAGGCTTTTTTTCATGTTTTTCCCCCTATTTTCTACTCTCTGTTGCAATTATCTATTATCCACTACATGGTGCATGTATACATACTTACATACATAAAAATAAAAATGCATTCTTGGTGCTCCTCTCCTATGGTGACAAGTGTCACTCTCTCTCTCCTTTTTTTTTTGGTCCTTTAGCTTTCATTTACTTTTTATGAAAAACATCTTTTTTTTATTTTATATTGTCCTTTTTTTCTTACGTTCCCACTTTTTTGAATTTTATTTTTTTTTCCTTTTCTCTTTATATAACCTTACTTCCCCACTTTATATTTTCTCTTTAGGATTTGTTGAACTCTTTTTTTCTTTTATTTTTTTTATCTCTTTATTATTTTTTCTTTTTTTCTTCTTAAGATGTGTTGTTAATCGTCCATGCTTCTTCTTTTCTTCTTCTTGTCTTCTTTTTATCTCTTTTTTTTTTTTTTGGAATTTCTTTTAGCTTTTTTTCAATGATTGTTTCTCCCCAAATACTCCTTTTAGTCTAATTATTCTTAGTGTACTTGTTTCAAATATTTTTTCCCCTTGCTTTCCTCTATAGAAATAATTTATCCCTACTTAATTTTTTGGACAAATTTTATGAATTCTCAATAAACTATACCACTTGTATATCAACATGTCACTTAAATTTTGAAATATACTAATTGTGCTATGCCATCTGTATATTAACATGTCACTTAAATTTTAAAATATATCAACTGTGCCTCCTAAGCTATATATATATATTTTCTTTGGAAACATACATAGAATTTAATTTCTTTCTGCTACAATTTTTTATGGCATTAATTTAGTTCATGAAGAAAAATAGTCAACAAAGATATGGACTAAGAAATACCTATATGCATGTAAACTTTTCTATGTCATGTGTAATATCAAAATTATACTTTTTTAAGAGTATCTTCAATGCAATTCTAAATTAATATACCAATGGTAACTTTAGTATTTGAGCGTAAAAAGCTACTCTTCAATACAATGCCTTTTTTAATGCTTAACTTGTTATATGTTAAATTTTGTGGCAAGTTACCACAAAATTTAGCATATAGCACAATTTGTTATACAATTTTTATTGTTTAGTAGATTAACCTTTTTTGCTTTAATAATTATAACGTTATTACTTTTTTAATTATTTTAACACTAAAAGTTTACTTTTATAAGTTTTAAGGTCAAATGATAATAACAAAAGATAAATATGATATTATAAATAATATTATGCATTAGAGCATTAAATAAAAAACACATCAAATGTGCTATTTATATATTTTGTTATGGCAAATATGATATTAGCATTGACATTTACATTGAAGATAGTATAACATACTCTTAATTTAGCATAATAACTAGTTTGGTTTATTAAAAAAAAACTTATAATTTGGCTAATAAGGCAATCTGCCAAGAAACTCAACATCTCGATCATACTATCGCGGGCATAGGCGGAACTATAAAAATTAATAAAGGAGGCAGAAGTGTGATTGAACTAATAAAATGATAGATAAGATTAATTTTAGAAAAGAAATACAAATTTAGCGTGGATAAAATATAATTTTTATGGGTAAAATATAATTTTATAAAATTGCTACGGTAGAAGGTACAAATATTCTCCACCTATGAAGTGCATTTTTAAGACCATCAAATCAATATCTGACCCTTGACAAGTAAGCTCATGAAAGAGAAAATAAGCTTGCAAACATCATGTTGAACTCCATCTTCACACCATACCAAAAAAATAATAATAATAAAATAAAATAAAAAAAATAAAAACTCCATCATTTTCACACTTATAGTGTTTTTGAGACACAACGTAAAGCTCTTATATAGTATGATAAAAAGCTATAATGTAAAGTTCTTACATACTATAGCTTTTAGACTCAAACTGTAGTTTAAACTACTCTCACACCTTCTTAAAAAAAATCTATTATTGCTTCATATCAAGGGAAAAAAAAAAACCTCCATCTTCACATCCCATCTTGTCCCTCCACCAACAGAAGCCCACCCAACGATGGCACCAAAACAAATCACCTCTCCCCTAATGATGGCACGATCTCGCCCCTCCTTCAACAACCGTCGCGAAAACAATCTCCTTTTATTGCACAGTTTTGAATTTGGTTCACATAACACCAAGAGCCTAAAAAATAGTCTTTATGCATTGGAAAATAGTATGGAAATTCTATTGTTTTCATTCAGCCGTTTTAATCAAATTTAAAGCTGGTATGGTTTGGTTGTAGTTCAAAATGTGAAATTCGTTTGGATTCAGTACAAGACTTCATATTTGGAGTTGGCAGGCTAATGATGTTTGGGATCCTTCTCTCTCATAATTGGTATTTGGTATTTGAAGGGATTAGAAGAAGGTGGTGGTTTTAAAAATGGGCCTATGATTTCGAACTGTTTATTTTTGAAGCATGGGTGGTGTGTGATTTAAGCCCAAAAAGAGAAAACCACGGGATGAATTGAAGGACGAATTGTTGTTGGATGTTACGTGCTCTCCGTTGCAGAGCGGAGGGACCTGCCATTATGTCTGTTAGCAACTTCAACGGCGACGACATTCGATCGGAAAGGCTTGGGATTTTTTCGTTCTTTTTTAAGTGTATTCTTCCTCAATTCACACTATATTAGTTTTGATCTGTTTTAATTAAACCCTAATCAACAATGGCTGCTAAACTTGAAATCTAAACCTCGTCAGTTGCCTCTGGTAACCCTTGTTGTCCTCCATTGATCCCGTGGTGAATGGTTTTTTGAATTTTATTCATTTTAGTTCGTTTTTCCTTTTTTTCAACAACAAAGCATTGGAATAATTAACTACCATAAGAACAATATTAAGCCATTTAAAAGTCATTAGGTTGAATATGGGCTCTTAGAGATTGAATATGGGTCTTCAGTTGCACACTATCGATGAAGAATAAGAAGAAAATTACATGTTATACTTTGCGCTCTAGTGGTGTTTGAAAAATGGTAGGAACCGTTGGTTAAAACTAAGCATGTGAGAGCTTTGTATTGTAGCAAATTTTTTTATTATTATTATAACATGTGAGGGCTTTTTACTGTTTATAATTGAGTTTGTAGTAGAAACCACTATGTATCAAACAAGAGGTATGTTTATTTATGTTGTATTTAAAAAAATTTATGTCAAATATCATTTATATATTGTATGTTAAGGTATATCATAAATTAGGATGCATATTACTTATAAAAATAAGTCTTAAAAAAATAAAATAAAAACATTTTTCGTCATAATCGTTTTTCCAATCCACCTTTATCTGGACGTAGTTTCGCCATGACACTGGCGTTCAAGCACCTTATCCCTGCAACCCAAACCAACATTTGCAAGGTTCGATACTTCAAGCAAAAAATCCTTTACAAAAAATTCTAAAAACTCAATTGCCAAAAATACCCTCTGGAAAACCCCATAAACCCAAAATTAAACTGAACCAAGTCCATCACAAAACGCGATTGATTTTATCGTTTTACGAGAACTCAACCCCCGCCTGCCCGTCTTCCGTGATCGTCTTCTCCCAGGTGGCCCTGGCGTCCCCCTTTCTCCCCCACCCCTCACGGCGCACGATAGCCTCCTCCCCCCTGCATAAACCGAGTGGTCCTCACTTTCTCACTCTTCTCAGACAAAACCTCCCTAAAATGTCAATAAAAACCACCCCTTCATAACATAATTATCTTTTTCGTAAAGTTTCGATTTTTATTTTTATTTTTTGTAGTCATTATTGTCGTTTGTGGTAATCAGAAAGATGATGGATTCAGAGAACCAGGGCTTTCAAGACGCCCACCTCTACGCTTCCAAAGACGAAATGGAAAGCCTCGTCCTTGACGACCCTCTAAGCGACAACAAATCTCTCTCCAATTACCGCAGCGCCGTCGCCACCCCGGCCGATTCCGATCCCCTGCTCGCTCCCCCACCGTACCGAGATTTACACATCACCGGCGGCGCCGCCGCCGCCGATAGCTCCTATCTCGATCCTCCGTCCTACGCCGACGTTATTTTCAGCCCCTTCGATGCCGACACTGCCGGAGAATTCAACGGTGTCGAAAGCCCTAGCCAGAGATCGGACAATTCGGCGTCGTTCTCCAGATCGTCGTCTTCGAGCTCGGAGTACATAAAGATCACGGTGTCGAACCCTCAGAAGGAGCAGGAGACCTCGAATTCGCTCGTCCCTGGGGGGAACACCTACGTTACGTACCTGGTGACGACGAGGACCAACGTTCCGGAGTTTGGCGGATCGGAGTTCAGCGTGAGGAGAAGGTTCCGCGACGTGGTGACGCTGTCGGACCGGCTAGCGGAGTCGTACCGGGGATTCTTCGTGCCGCCGAGGCCGGACAAGAACGTGGTGGAGAGCCAGGTGATGCAGAAGCAAGAGTTCGTGGAGCAGAGGAGGGTGGCACTGGAGAAGTACCTGAGGAGGTTGGCGGATCACCCGGTGATCAGGAAGAGCGACGAGCTTAAGGTGTTCCTGCAGGTCCAGGGGAAGCTCCCCCTGCTGACGACCACTGACGTGGCGTCGAGGATGCTCGACGGCGCGGTGAAGCTCCCAAAGCAGCTGTTCAGCGAGAGCGCGGTGGTGGCGCCGCACGAGGTAGTTCAGCCTGCTAAAGGAGGGCGGGATTTGCTGAGGCTGTTCAAGGAGCTGAGGCAGTCGATGGCCAACGACTGGGGCGGCTCGAAGCCGCCGTTGGTTGAGGAGGACAAGGAGTTCATGGAGAAGAAGTTGAAGATGCACGAGCTTGAGCAACAACTCAGCAATGCTTCCCAGCAGGTAATTGATAATACGTGAAAGGAAACTCATTAGTATACATACATATACATATACATATACATATTCATATACATACATATACATACATATATATATATATATATATTGCAGTAGTTTCAATGTCATATGCAAGATCTTCTATGGTTAATTAGTTAATATGATGTCAACTGCAATGTCTTGAATGGTTATTGGTTAGTTTTGGTGTTATATGAATCTAGAATTATTTTTGGCTTTTTGGTGATAGGCCGAATCACTAGTCAAAGCCCAACAAGATATGGGAGAGACATTGGGAGAATTAGGGTTGGCATTTATTAAGTTGACCAAATTCGAGAACGAGGAGGCTGTTTGTAACGCCCAAAGAGTCCGTGCTGCAGACACGAAGGGTCTGGCAACTGCCGCTGTCAAAGCGAGCAGATTCTACCGGGAATTGAATGCTCAGACTGTTAAACACTTGGTAATGGCAAATCTGTCATTGGGCAATTCTGCAATACATAGATAACGCTTTATGCTTTTCACATTTATTGCTGATTTTCTTGAACTAGTTGGAGGCATTAAGATTTTGATGAATGGAAAGCTTGAGATTTGTGTGGCAAGTTGATGTCAAATTTGGTAATGGGAGTGGGATTGTGTTTGCATTTATCGCCTTTCCTTTTTCATGATTCTGTTATGTGTATTGCAGGATACACTCCATGAATATCTTGGGCTAATGTTAGCTGTCAACGGTGCGTTTTCGGATCGATCGAGTGCTTTACTGACTGTGCAGACTCTTTTATCAGAATTAGCTTCATTGCAGTCGAGGGCTGAAAAGCTTGAAGTGGCATCATCAAAAATATTTGGTGGTGACAAATCCAGGATTCGCAAACTAGAGGAGTTACAAGAAACCATAAGGGTAACTGAGGATGCCAAAAATGTTGCAATCAAGGAATATGAGCGAATCAAGGTATCGTTTCATTCCATAATGTTTTTAAGTGTTTCTGATTTCAGCCTGATCTTTTTGTGGAATATATATTAGGGCGCAGGTCTTTAACTTACGGTTTTATGTTCTCCGTATGTGATACGTGCTTTTACCTAAGACGCTTATGGCATGATTACCTAATTTTTAAATGAAGATAATTGATTCTTTTTGAGCATTTACTTGTATCTTCGGAAGTGGAATCGGACTTGATCCGGTTCACATGTTAGCGTTTACCACACTTAGGAATAGAAAATTTATCAATTTAATCACCAAAATGTCACGTAGTATTGTTGACTAATTATTGGCTTGAATAAGGGCATATAAGTGAATCTGGCATTTATTCCTATTAACCGGAAACAATACCAAGGGTGAGTTAGGATTGGCATGCTCAATACCATGTGGCTCCCACTAAATTACTATTTCTAATTTGTTTAGTAAACACATGAGTAGGCGGGGAAAAGGCAATACTTCTCTCTTTCTCTTTCCCATTCATGTGAGATAAACATGCCCTTAAATCTACCTTATGACGATTAACTTAAGTTTGCAAAAGGAAGATTATTCTTAGTCACACTATGGGTACAACTGCCTGAGTTAGATATCATAATTCTATCTTGCCATTTACGTGCAGACTATACTATCAAGCTTTCCCTGTTATTTCCCACTACTTCGCCCACTTACCATAACTTGTCTTTCCTGTGATCCTTCTTGCACGTTCAGCTGATTACTTTTTGCCCTGATTATTTGTTCAGTCACTTTCTTGGTCATGTCCTGTCATCTTTTCTTCCTTGCTCACGTGAGACCAGAATTAATCAAGGGCTTGGATATGATGGCCGAGATTTAGTATTGCATATGGATTTTAACTTTCTCTGGTTGACTTTTATGATACCTGATCCTGAAGTATGTTTTTGATGTCATTAATTTTGAGTTAGATAGTTTGTTAGAGTTTAGTGTTTAAACCTGACTCGGGATGGTTGAGTTTTAAAAAATATTGTCCAAGCTCTAACTTGAGAACTTCAAGATAGTTAAGGCAAGGGAAGCAATTGGTATAATGGGGACGGGAAAATTGGAGTTGGGACAAGATAACGCAATCTATCATGGTTCAATTTGCATCGAGCTCTCTCCTCCAAAAGGCCTACAGAGTATGCATAGAGATATGGGCTCTTGTTATGTCTTTGGAGGAGATAAAGGGTTGACTAGGTCACTGCAACTTGGAACCAAAACTTGGTTGAGTGAGTACCTTTGCTTTCATATCTAGTCTAGGTAATACCACTTGGATAATATGCAATTATGCGTTGGGAGGTAAACTATGCGCCCTTGACCAAGAGGACACTAGTAATTGATCGGAAATGACAAAGACAACGCTAGGAATTGATTGGTAGTGACCGCTTAGCGTATAAGCTGGATGTGTATTTATCATGCTCCATGTTAATCTCATCTCGCTTCGTTGGGAATTGGGATGATATTCTCAGCTGTTAAGTAAATAAAATAGTTACTTATTGATTCTTAGTGGCTGTCATGCTTGTTGGTATGGTTCATTGTGATAAATGCTCTAAATGAACTGAGAAATGTAATTATAACAATTTTTTTAATGAAAAAATATCACCGTACGTTTTCTGACCAATCATGACTGCGATCGGTTTTTCCACCAATTCATAATGCTACCGTGTGACACAATGGTTCCATGTAAAAATGTGTAGGTGTATGCATTTTGACATTTGCGTGTTTTATTGGTTTACATTCAATGGTGGTGTTGGTTTCATTGCTCTAAGTTCTAACATTATCGTTTCTCAAAAGCCATCTTCTCCTAATTGTTGAAGATCTAGCTTGTTCTGATTTTGTTCCCTTATTTCATTGCATTAGTTAACTTTGTACACTCCCTTTGGCAAAGTCCTGTAGAGTTGGAAAAAGCAAGTTAGCTGACGTGAATAATTAGGTATCTGTAATTATGGTTACTGTGAGCATTAGGATGTCATTTTAGTGGCTATAATGTTAATCTCTTCCTTGCCCTTCAGCCCGTTCCTATAAGTTATCTGCCCTTTTTAAATTGATTGTCAATACAGGAAAACAATAGGAATGAACTTGAAAGATTCCACAGAGAGAGGCATGCCGACTTCTTGAACATGTTAAAAGGGTTTGTCCTTAATCAGGTACTTTTTATTCTCTGTCTTGTCTACATTATATATTCGGCTATCAAGGCAATTTCAGGGGTGCTTTGCACCATATCTTATTTATTAATTCATTCATTTTTTCCCCTTTTCCCCCGTTTCTAAGTAGCTGCTTTCGACTAACATGTATTCTCAACATAGTTAAGGATTCATATAGGCCGTATAGACCATCATTGTTCACGAGTTTACGTTGTTACATGTTTTGAATTCTACCTTTGCGCAGCTTGTTCCCTTATAGCACTCTGATTTTCATTTAGAATGCAACTTAAGTAGCTGCTAAAATGTGATAAACCTTAACAATTCATAACTACTCCATTGGTACAGTGGATCTGAAGCGTCTGCTATGTCTCACTTCCGCTCTTCTGAATTTAAAATTTTTTTTCTTTGACTTACTTACCAGGAACAGGAGATTTCTTTCCCTTTTTTTTTTTTATACTTCTTATTCTTATTCTTTATTCTTATTATTTTTTTATTTTTATGAACTATAGTTATACATGAATTTCGTTTCCTCATACAAGAGTTTGTCATATATGAATTTGACAGGTGGGATATGCTGAGAAAATTTCAAACGTATGGTCAAAGGTCGCAGAGGATACTAGCGCGTACGTAAGAGACAGTAGTTGAAACTCAAAAGGATGTAAATTCAGTTTCTTCTTTTTATTTTCTTTTCAGATTTTTATTGATACCAACCCTCATTACATCGAAACAATAAACCAAAAAGGTGCACTTGGTAGTTCTTTAGTTTTCCTAAAGTTGTATCTGTTAGAGAAATCTGTAAATTATAATGCTACTTGCTTGACATCTGAGGTTTTTACATCTTGAGTTGCTCACTTTGACTTTATTAACGAGAGATTGCGGGATCATGGTAAACACCTTCAGTTGTTTGATTATTGCTACCATTATATCAGCTCAAATGTTGGTTTTTTTTTTTTTTTTTTTTTACCAAATGGTTTCGATTCATTCAAAAACATATATTCGATTTTGATTTTATCGAATCTATATTTTCAGGTTAGATTTAATATACAAATTTATATCCTTTCTTGATTAATAATTGTTTTTTACTTTTAAAATGATCAAATTATTCTTAAACAGAAGGAAAAAATTTAAAACTAAAAAAAAAACAAAACAAAAACCCACAAAATGCTTATTGTTAAGAGTATTTTATATATTGTTAAAGTGAAAAATTTAGTATAAAGTTTTTTAATATAAAGTTTTTTTATGTTTCAATTTGGTGGTAGTTTGGGCAATTTTTTAGGTTAAAGTTGAAGATTAATTGAAAAAATGTATAAATTTATGTATTAAATCAATTTGAGGATATATATCTGATGAGATTAAAAATAAAAGATTTATAAACTTAAAATACATTGTATAAAAAGGTAAATAACATTTTTTTTATATAACTAAATAAAATTACGAATGAAAGATGGGCATTCTTTTAGCCATTTATCACCACTAAAGTGAATAAATGAGCACATTAATCTCGATATAATTCTCTATTAATTAATTCTGTTAGAGTTCTTTACTCCATTGCTTATTCAATGAAGGCTTATTTAATCCAAGTTTTGTGATTAGTTGTCATCTTTTCAATAATATGATTCTTATTTCGCCAAGAATTGGATTTTTTTTTTCCCCTTTTCTGTTGAACAGCTTAATTTAGTTGATTATATGAAATATTGAGACATTTCCACTCCGTTCAAGCAGACCTAAAAGAAGCTAGTCAAAATTCATAGGACGTTTGGATTTGCCTGTTTTGCCTGTTTGAACAGTCAGTTCAAATGAAAAATACTGTTACAATTTAAATTATATAAAAAAAATTATCAAAACTGGTTTTGATTAAAATTTTAAACGGTTCGAATCATGAACCAATCTATCCGGGGATGTCTAGGATCACAAGTCAATACTATATATACCCATAATAAAACTTTTGAACACCAATGACAAAAAAATAATGCAACAATTGTGTGTATTACAATGAGGAGCGATATCTTATCTTTATATTGTAACACTTCCAAATCGTCACTGTCAAAGAGAATTCCTCAAAGAAAAGGAACTGTCAAAGAGAATTCCTCAAAGAAAAGGAACGCACTCTCATATATCTCCCCTTCGTCCCACCACCAACCACCATCCGAAATAAACAAAACTTTTAAATAAATTCTACTCAGTGGTTGGGATTAGTTGGTGCCATTGTATGAATTTAGGGAGGAAGGTTGGGATTTTTATGCCTATCTAATCAATGGGAATGATGACTGAATTTTAGACCTTTCTTGAGAGAGTGGAAAGTAATTCGACTTACAGCTGTAAATTCTGTGGGTGCCCATTGAAAAGAAAAACGTTTAAAATTTGTTTCTTTCGGGTGATTGATATGATCCTCTCTGCATAGTAGTACCACATGTTAAAAGCCTGTTGTAGAGTTCAATGGGTTAAGGTTAGGGTTAACGATTCGTATTATTCATATGTTAATATGTTTACAATATAATATAATTAAACTAAATATAAATACATTTTCAAAAATATAAACATAAATATGATTCATCTATAACATGTATAACACGGTACGACACGATTAAAATACTACTATTATAATTTTTTTTTAAATTTTGACTATAAAATAAAATAAAAAACTCTTTTACTATAAATAAAACTCTTTTTACTATATATTTTACTATTTTTTATTTATAATTTTCACTCTCAAATTTTTTATTTATAATTTTTCCAATGAATATACAATATTTACTTATCATTGAATGTTTAAACTCCATTAATTTTAAAGAGCCTACTTTGAACTCAAGGAATATTAAAGCCCTCAATAACTATTTCACGCTTCTGCTAAAAAGGAAGCCGTCTTATATAGAAAAGAATGAGAAAGAGGCTCTCATTCTCTTTCGATGTAGGACTCTGAGAAGGTAGAAATTTCAAAACCATAAAACTATAATAAATATATGAGATGCCCTCATTTAACAATAAATAGACGTGCAGCATAGTGGTGAATGCGGAGAAAGTGAAACTTTACATGCTGCTGTAAACTTTTGAAATTTTTTATTTTCATACCATAAAACTACAATAAATATATTAGAAGCCTTCATTTGACAACAAATATTCATGTAGCATGGTGGTGAATTGGTGGTGAGATTTAAACTTTGTACGCCTTAGGTGCAAGGTTTGAATCCTTGCACCTTCAAAATTATAAAACTTTTTTATCTTTTTTATTTTTTAAGTTTAAATGTGCTATAAATGGGCTATACATGATACGTTTACTGTACGTTTAATTAAACGTGTTTAATAAGTGTGTTAAACGTGCTAGCACGAATCCAACACGTTTATTTTCTTGTTATTCGTGCCAATCTATTTATGGCCCAATTAATATACGTGCGTGCCAAACCCATTTATCTCGTGTTGTTCTCGTATCGTGTTATTGTGCCGTATCTGAAATTGCCGGCCCTAGTTAAGGTTTTGTGAGTCGTTGGATGGGTAAAATTAAAGGGCTTGTGATTAGAGGCGTAAATGTGTACTCTTATGATTGTGCACCTAACAATGTGCCTCTAGTTGAAACTTTTCGGTGGTTGTGCTAGGATTTCTTTGCATGCCTCCCTCATGGAGCCGTAATCTGGCGGTGGCGCTTTGCCAACCTTTAGATACTTGACCCTAGAGATGGAACTCTAAGTTTCATAGCGAAGAATCTGGAGGTAGGTGTGACCTAGTGGTCGCAGAGGTTGTTTGGCAATGGGTAATCAAATTGGGAAAAAAAAATTAAAAAAGTATTTTGAAGGCCCTAATAGTGCCCACAATCAAGCTTGGAGCAAGTGTGAAGCTTTAGTACATCAAGATCAACATATTCAAATGGCTTTTTTGAAGAAGCCAAAGAAATCTCAAAGTAATTATCGAACTCGCTTAAATGCTTCATTTGATTGTGTATGATTTCTTCTACGACAAGGATTCGCATTTCGTGGTCACGATGAATTAGAGAATTCAATCAATCAAGATAATTTTCTTGAGCTATTGAAATTTTTAGTTGCTTATAATGATGACATTGAGAATGGTACATTGAAAAATGCTCCTAAAAATCTCAAATGGACATCACCTGATATTCAGAAGGACATTATATGTGCTACAACAACTGAGACAATTAATTTTATTATCAAAGATATTGGTGATGTGTTATTTTCTATTCTAGTCGATGAATGTCGTGATATTGCTATGAAGGAGCAAATGACTATTATTTTGTGATATGTGGATAAGCGTGGGCATGTAATTGAATCTTTTGTAGGTATTGAACATGTGTCAAGTACTACAGCTCTGTCATTAAAGGTTGCAATTTTTAAATTGTTTTCTAAACATTAGTTAAGCATATCAAGATTGATAGGACAAGGTTATGTGATAAGTCTGGGAGGACATTGAAATTAACCTTACTTGAAGTGTAATCATTATTAAGTATAGTATTAAGTAAGAATCAATCCCGTAAAGGATTTGGTCTAATTAATTACTTATTGACACTAAAACCTAAGAAACAATAAAACTAAACACAATTGGGGTGCGGTTTTTGAATAAAATTAATTAAACAAGTAAATTAACAAAAACCAAGAAAATAAATGAATATGAAACAATAATATTGAAACTGGTTAAAGGATCATTCGCCACCACTAAATAATCATTATACAATTAATCACAAAATTATTCTCAATTCTCCATTGAAACTACAAACAGTAGATATCATTGGCTATCCTAATTTTTCCTTACTGTGTATATTTAATTAGACAAGCGCACTATTAAATTCCTTTGCAATAAATAACCTAGAATGATCTTTCTATTTTTAATCTAACGGAAGCATTAAAATGAGAAAGATAGGTTGATTGAGGCAACAATCACATAAGCTCGGATCATTTAACCAAGGTTATGTTCTAGATGCAATCATATAAAAACTTCCCATAATCATACCTTAAAATTTTGCTACTAAGGATTAGAATAATAAGACAATTACGGATCAAGCTTTTTAATCTAGCAATAGATTAAATTCAAGTCCTATTTATTTGTGCACCTAAAAAAAAGAACATTATCATAAACAATTGATTAGAAGAACATAAACAATCTTAATTGGAAAATAATTCTATAAATTAATCATATAATAAAGTCATGGGCTTTAAATTCCCTTAAACTAAAACAAAACTAAAATAACATATTTTTTTTTAAAAAAAAGAAAGAATAAAGAAAAGAATGAGTTTTGGCATCGAAGAATTCTCCTTGCGGTCGAAATTCCTTGAGCCAACATTGGAGCTCTCCTCTTTTTCTTAATCTCCTAAGACTAGCAAAAACTAAGAGAAAAACTATTAAAAAACTGATCTTAATTATGCTTTTAAAGTGGTATTTATAGGTTTGGTATTTTAGGGTTAAAAAGAGATAAGTTTGGCCTCAAATCAAGTTAAAAAGGGGCCAAAACCAAGAGACGAGCGAGGGCACAGGTTGGTGCACAGCGCCGCGCGTGGAACAAGTTCTTGTACATTGCAGAAGGCTCACGCACGAAGATGAGATTAATTCCATGTGGTAGTGTGGATTGCTGGGTGTCATGCTGGAGTGCGCATGGGGTTGAACTGCAACATACACAAGGGGCAAGGCCTGGAGCTTCCAGTTTTGTCGTTTTCATTCATTTTTGCACTCGAACCTTATTCTTTGACTCCTATTGGACTTGAAATAAATAAATATAACCTTGAATCTCTAAAACTCTTATTTTTATCCTCTTTTCATTTTTCAATATTAAATCACCTATAAAGCATAAAAACCACAATTAAAACATAAAATACTCAAAAATAAGCAAAGATTAATGGAAAAATTAATCAGAAAACAATATCAAATTAAGCACTATTAATATACAAGATGAATTTAATGGTCACAAAACACTTATCTTGAAAGAGAATCCAAATGCTAGCACTTGTAGCAGTGGCAAAGAAGCAAAAACAAATTGCATCATTTTTTAGCATGGTTGCTAATTTGATGAATGTTGTTAGAGCTTCGTTAAAGCATCATTACATTCTTCAAGAAAAACTAGCTACTCTAATTGTTGAAGCATTAAAAAATGGTAAGGTGTCTACTTGAAGGGGCCTTAATCAATTGACTAATCTCAAGTATTCTAATGATACATATTGGGGTTTACATTATAATACTTTGACTAGTTTGATTCACATGTTTTCATCTATGATTGACGTGTTTGAAAGGATTGTTGATGATAAATCAAGTTATGAGCGAAGATGTAAAGCAAATAACTTAATAGAGTTATGCATTCATTTGAAATTGTCTTTTGTTTACACTTGATGAAAACCATCTTAGGCATGTCATGGGCCCAAATATGGGTGGTAACATGGTAGATTAATTAAATTAAATAGACTAAAATTTTTAATTAAACTTACCAATTAGTTAATGAGTTATTTATGAAAACGTGCTAAGTTTAAAATTTTTAAACAAATACTCTTAAGCCAAAAATAGGTTAAAATAAGTAGGGGTGAAAAACTGATAAAACAAGTCGGGCCATACCGGACCCATCTTTGTGCACACAGGTAATATAGACATAAATTACAATTCAAACCATAGTCCAATCAAGGATAAATGATGTTTACATACCACATGTCTTAATTGAGTGAACAAATAGCTAAATTAAGCTCATATGATACACTCCTGCAATTAGCCGCATCTTAATCGGTGGTGTTTCAAAACAATAAAATTGTGAGCGAAAAGCTCAATAAGACTTAGTCTTTGAAAACTTTAATTTAAATAAATAAGATAGCATTAATAGTAAACCATAAAAAACAGGAAATAAGGCCAATTATCCATGTACTTAATATTCCCGTTACCATTTTGGTCTAACAATCATCTATTATTATGTTTATTATCAATTAGTAGGCAAAGCCAATGTCATCCCACCATAGTGGCCCAACTGGGTTTTGAGACTTGCCCCCAAGGTCGCACTCTACATGACCCGATCTCTGAATTATGGCATCATGTAACACCCCAAAGTTAATTAAGTGTAATTAGAATATTAAATGGTGAATTAGTGTGCCCCGATAAGTGTTTTAAACTTAATTTGATTACTTTGTGGAAACCTTGTGTTAATTACTTTTTGATGATTTTTAATTATTTTAAATTGTTTTTGATTGTTGATTTAAGTTTTAATAAAACAATTTGATTTGAAAACAGAGTGTGGTTGCATACAGTTTTATGCAACTGCTTTTCTCTCTTTTCTTCTATTTATTTCACTTTTTCTCTCTCTTTCTTCATTTTTCTCC
>CAMOHE010047705.1:0-20514 GCA_946598075.1 Artocarpus hirsutus
TAAGATATCAATATGTTATGTTTAAGTTGTCAAATTATAAGTAAAATATATGATTGATTTTAAGTAAGTTTTAAAGAGCATTTAAATGGGATTTTATTTTAATATTTAATTTAAATTATTTTGAAAATAGTTTTATTTAATTTGAGAAATGTCCTTAAAGTAATAGTTACTAAATAATTTTCCTTATGATTAAAAAGAAAAGTTCAAGGAAATTACTATGGTTATATTTCAAGGAAATAAATGTTATGAGTTATGTAAAGGATCATGATTTATAAATTATAATTGAGTTAAAACGTAATAATTATTATTACGTTATTATCATGTTTAAGAAATTTATGTATTTTGTTAAGTTACGAAATTAAGTTTTCGAGAAATGATTATTACATCTTTTAAAGTTGTATGTTGAGAATTCATTCTCTTTAAGAAATCATTGTTACTAAGTTTGGGAAATAATCATTATTCCCTCTAAGGTTTCATGCAAAGGATTCGATAGTAAGAATCCATTAAAAAAAAAAATTTATTCCGAAATTTCTGTACTTTATTAATAAGTATGTTTAAGTTTACAACCAAGTTTAAGTTAAGTGACGGCCACGTAAGTGAGGGTCGTCACACTGAACATATGGAGATCATACCCTAGATTCCCCTTAGGTGGGCTTATGTTAGACATTTCAACATACTATTGTTCTCATGACCTATTTATGGGTAAAAGATCATTCCAGGTCTAAATCTCATGCTATCGAGTGGGATATGCTCTTCTAAAAGAGCAAAACTATACTGTCTCATTTAACCTATAAGAGGTTCATTAAAGTCTTGTCTATGTTCTACCCACCTTGTGATTAAAAATTCTATTCTTTTTGAGCACCTGTTTTCATAGATAACCATGTCATTCTAGCCTTGACTGTCTCTACTTGTTTAATGGCATAATCATATATGTGCCGTCTTACTATATTTTTAAAATTCATAAGGCTTATCTCTCATTCGGGGTTCTAATCAACCTTGTTTCTACTGTGGAAACATTCATGATGTGTCTTAATCTTCTCTACACATGGATTTCGTGTCTATAGTTTGCTATGTGTTCCTTCTCTTTAGGCCACTTTAGTGCCCTTTATCATTCTAAGGCTTCCTCACTATTTCTATGAAAGGTCATGTATGTGTGCGTATAAATACATGTATTATTATTATTAATATTTATAACTTTCTAAAATACAAAAGTCATTTTCAATTTAATAAAACCACTTTTGTCTCATCAAAACATTTCATAAACTCCTATTTACTTAGTGAAAATAGTAGTAATAATTGGTTAAACACTTTTTTTTTTTTTTGACAATTTAAATCAGATTTCAAACTTGACAAAATTTTGTGCTTTTAAGAGTAAGGACCCAAACATGTTTATATTTACGAAAAAGTTGTTTATGGGCCCTATTTAATCCATAGGTACTTTTAATATAATATTGATCTCAAGCTGTCAGAAACTTTAACTTAACATGGATGGTCCCTATCTTGGAACTTACTTCTTCCTCAAGGATTTGACCATTACATTCTTTAACTTGATTGGTTCATGACAATAAGAGAGTTCATATTATACTCGTCAAAATTATAAAAATGGCTTATAGTAAGTGTATTCGTTGGAAAAACGTAAGTTGCAATTTTTTTACATCAAATAAACTTGAACAGATGCTTTTAAAATATACTACGTTCAAGTGATGTGATGGGGTATACTTATAGGTCATTAGTTTTGATGGCTACTATTTTATCAGGAAGAAATCTATTGTTTTTTTTTTTTTAATGTCCATCTATCTTTTAGATGAACAATCTGGGCTGGACACCTATTCTTATGACCTTACTCGAGGTATGTGTCTCACTGTATCATAATAATTCTAACGAGGTATGTGTCTTACCTTATTGTATCATAATAATTATAACGTGTTAATCCATATCAATCTAATCTTAGGTTTGGTCAATATAGCTATATATATATATGTATATATATTAACCATATATTCTAACTTGTCAAATGGCAAATCCTGTTGGTTCTATCGTGATTGAAAGGGCGATAAGTCTTACTTATCTATCATGTAATTCCTCATGTTGAAACGTGCCTGTAAAACTATCCTCAGATGCACAACTTTACTTGGTAGACAGTAAACGTGTCATCCTTCCCGCATACTATCTCTAATCTTAATATTAGCGCGCCTTTTTATTTGGCGTCGGGAGGGCATATAAATGGTCCTTAAATCGTCGCTACGTCCTAAGCCTCGACATCTTACTCTTAAGCTTTCTAATCATATTGTCCAGACGTCATCAGTTCTCTAATTCTTACTGTCTATACTCTTATCAAGGAGGTCTCATCGATCTTCTCGAAGGAGACCACTCCGTTATGTCTATCGTTTCTTGTGGGACTTGCTATAATTTCGTAGCCTCAGCTTTAGAAGTCTGTTGCTAAGAGTCCTGAAAAATTTTGCTATTAGGCTGACGTCATAGTTGGCTTATCTTACATGCTAAGCACACTTATATTATATATACATATATATGTATATATATATATATATTTTCATGACAATAACTTAGGGTCACTCCGACCATCGGATACATAACTAAGTTTTTCTTAAAAGACTGAGTAATACTTTCATTAGTATGCTCTACTACTAATTCTAGAGGATTTCTCCTTAATATGGCATGTCTTAGCTAGTCAAAGGGTTTCCATTATCCTTCTACCCTTATTTCATAGCATCTGGTTTCTAGTGAGAGTTTGGTGTTTGACGCTAAGGTCTTTGATCTTGCTTATTCCAAGAATCTTGTCTTGTCTAAGGACTTCATTAACTAAGGGGGACCACTTCCACTTGAGATGGTCTTATTAGCTTAGTTGCCTGGATTTTGTAAGCTTACTGCTCCAGCTAAGAATCTTATATTTGCTATCTTAAGCAGACATCTCTTTCTACCTGTTTTAAATTGGTTCTTTGCCTGTTGATGACTAAAGGTCATTTAATGATATGGCAGGCTGTGTTCTTAAAAGAACAAATCTATCTGCTTATCTTAAACTAGGCTTTCTAGCTGTTGATGACTAGAAGTCATCGAATCATAAGATGGACTGTATTCTTTTGTTTAGAAATTTCTATTAGTTTCCTTTTGTTATGGTTCCTTTATCGGAGTTTTTATAACTCTATCATAGGGGTTCAGATTTTGAACCATCTTGTAGTCTGCTCCTCTCCTATTTCTTAATATGGTATATTAATGACTGTACATTGTCATTCTTATTCGCTTCTAATATCCTTGTGATATTACTTACATCTCTTGGGTAAGTGGAAGCAACTTTGCTTCATCAATTTCTACTTAACGTGATCTTAACTTTTTAGAGGATGGTTTTCGACCGATCCACATAACTCATTTATTGTTTATTCTTTTTCCTATATATATATATATATATTTATTTATTTGTGGATTAGGGAGGGGATCGTCTCATCTTGCGATTACTATTGTCGAGTCTGTTTGGTCGGATACTAGTTTAGAAGTAACCACCCATAGACAGTCTGTGACATCTAGGAAGTTCTTCACTTATACCTTGAACTTCTATTTATATCCAATTTCTTATAAGGATCTATATGTTTATCCTTACCGAATGATGATTCTATGGAATCTATTATTTTATCGTAATCTAAGATGTTAAGTCCTTAATGGGTTCCTTATGGGTATAATCATGCATAATTTTTATGCATTTCATGGTACTTATAACCTATATCATATTTATGATACAAATTACAACATCAACCATAGCATTCATATATGTATTGTAACACCTGCCGATTTTCATGTAATAATTTATATCAAATGTGTAACGACGATAAGTAATCATTTTATGATATGTGTTATGATATATGATATAATGGTGCTAACCATTTTATTTTAAGTGTTATGGCAGGTGACGCTCACGTGGAATTGATGTGCTCAAGTGTTCATGTTATTAATGTTATATGTTGAATCATATTTTTATGATAATTTAATGTTTTGAATGATTTTTATATGTTGGGGCAGATCGACAGGCCGGACCATTTAGTTCGGCAGGCTGAAATGACCCCTCTCGGAATGGCAGGCCGATGGTATATTGTCGGCAGGCCAGACTTCAGGAATCGACAAGCCGAAGATAGACATCGGCAGGCCGATGACAGCTAATGAGCAGTTAGCAGAAATTTCACAAAATTTATGATAAGGTTGATTATGTGATTGGATGATTTATTTTGATTAATTGATATATTTTTGGAATGATTTCTTTAATTTTGGTAAAGAAGCAATTGAATTTTGATTGATTTGAATTGATTGATAAGTTTTCCATTTTAAAGAGGCAAAATATGTTAATTGTTACAAAATTGATGACCTTCCCTTATTGCTTCCCATTCTCCATGCAAATTAGCCCAATCATGGTTAGAAAATTTTTGAAATATCTCTCACTTTTTACGCCATTTTCATTTTCGCATAAACGCTCTCGCTCTCTCTCTCTCTCTCACGTTTTCTCTCTCTCATTCTCTCTCTTCTTATCACGTTTCTCTCCTTCTTCTTCCTCTCGAATTCCCTGCTATTATTTGAAAGAAATATTGAAATTTCATTGGGGTAAATTCAAGGAAGCTTGGGAAGAATTTGTTTTAAGGTAAGAATTCATTTTTTTCGGTATTTTTGAAATTGTATTTCTTCTCTGTAATCCGACTGCTATAACTCTTTCTGGGAATTTTGTTTTGCTCTGAATTTTTAATATGTTATTCATGTGTATATTATGTGTTAATCCTCAAAATTTCACCTCAATCGGATTTTTCTATGAAAAGTTATGGATTTTCTTCTCCCCGTCACTCACAGTAAATTATTGTTGATCGGTTGTGTTGCACATATGTATGGGTGATATTTTTGATGCAAATAAATGTTATTTTGCACGAAATGTGGTAAATATGTTCATGTAGATGTTAAATGTTGGACTGGAAATATTGGTGATAATATGATGAATATTTCATGTGTTATAGAATTTTTATTAAGACTAGGTTATGTGATTGCTTTAACTGTGAAATTACTAGATTCTTGTTATGTGATGTTTTTTGTAATTTTATATGTCTATTATATGTAGTATTTTTATGGAATTATTTTAGAATGTAGATAATTTATTATAACAATGCAAGTGTGGACTGCTCACTGTTTTGTTATTGCTGGCAGTTTTGAAAGTGAATGTTACATGACTTATTTTAAATACTAAATGAAATTTTTATGACTAAAGAAAAATCATGGTGATAGATTTATGTGTTATCTTTATTCCTGCCAAATTTGGTACTCAAATTATATGTGAATGTAAAGTTATTAGTTTTTTTTAAAATTTATGAAGGTCAGAAATATAAGTGTTTTGAAAGTGTTGGTTTAATATATTATGGTCAATGAAAAATGTAGTATGAATTGTCATGTTTCAAGAGATGAATGTATGTATGATGTTATATGAAATGGATGTTAAGTTGTAGTGATTAATTCATTGAAAATAAATGTTAATTGCCATTTTATGGATGTATGACATGAACACAATATGAAGTGAGCACATCGAGACTGCGACGTCGTCACCTACAAAAGTAATGTTAAGTAAGCTTATAGAGGTAAGTACATTCTCACCTGCAACATGATGAATTTTATAAAAAGTATGAGTATTATGAAAAGTTTGAAATCTATGTTCATGATGGTTTATGATGATTTTTCATGATGAGTTTTCATGAAGTATTATTATGAAGTTTTTGAAGGCATGAAAGTTTATGCATGTTTTGATGATAATGTTTTTCAAAAGCATTAAAGTATATGTATATGTATATATGTATCACCTAACTAAGTGTTGCACACCCAATGAAATGTTAAGTTATGATATGATATGTTATGTGTCATGTTTGGTTTGGGATTAGCTACCCATCTCTTCTCATGACGGCGCGCCTATAATAATGATGTTATGGTGCAACACTTGGGCCCTTAAGATAAAATAAATAAAGTTTTAATATAGACAATGTAAAGAAAGATATGTTCCCTATGAAAATGTGCCTAGAGCACTATTATGATGATGATGATGATGATGATGATGATGATGTTCATAAAATGTTTTAAGTTGTGAGATTTATAAATATACTTACTAAGCATTAGCTTATTCAAGTTTATATCATGTTGTAGATAAAGGTAAAAGAATCATGGAATAGGTGGAGGACCAAGATAGGCGTGTGAGCTAAGCAAGATGAATTGCAAACGAAAAACGCTAAAGAAGAAGTTTCCTTTTTTAAAAAATTTATGAACAACGTTTTTTTTTTTTAAAATTGAGTATGTTTAATTGATGGACTTTTAAGATTTGAACTATGACACTTTAACCTTACTTTGTAAGTTTTCTTTTGCATTTGAAACTTTAAAACTTGTTTTTAAAACAAAATTTTTATAACAGATCGGCCTGTCGACTATTACTGGTAGGACTGTCGAAGAGTTTAATCGGACTATCGATTGTCAAGTATCAGCCTGCCAAACTTATCGATATTAAAACCCCATTTTGCAAAGCCTCAGGTGGCCTGCCGAAATCCAAAGTTTGGCCTGCCGAATTGTGTTCAAAGAATTTTATTAATGTCTTCAAAAGTTAATTTAATTTTCAATGATATTAGCAACTATTTACACTATGTTTATGGAAAAGCAAATTGTTATAATTAAGTAATTTATAATTTCTCATGATTTGTAAAAAAAAATAAAAAATAAAAAAATAAAATATATGTATGTATGGATCATGGGTATGCTTTTCCAAACTATGATTTCAAATACATGTTATAATTTATAATAGTTTTGCTTCAATTAATGGTTAAATGAATGAATGTAACAACATCTGTGACGTTCGTAAAAGGGGGCGTTACAGGCTTTGGTATCAGAGCAAATTTTCATTTGCAATTTATATCGCCACACGTCAATCTAAGTCCTCCAAGTAAGTATGTTTTAAAGTTATATGTTAAGATGCAAGTATGACAATAAGTATAAGGTTTAGATGTTTAATGATTAATGCTTTAGTAGTGAAACCTGTCTCATAAGTTAGAAGACTGTTCCTAAAATTCCTAACTCTTTTAGGAAATCAATTACGGGCGGCTACCAAAGAATGCAAACCTATACCCAGACCAACGAAAGGTTGATGACAATGATTGATGAGCTACAAAGACAGCTAGAGGAGCAAAGAAGAGAAATTGCTGAACTAAGGGCCAACGGCCACAATGGTGATCGACGAGGCAATGATGTGCCTCCTCCTCTCTTCCTCCTCCTCAGCCATAAGTTAATGAAGTCCTGGCTCCTACTGCGGAGCCGAGAGCAGTCTACCAAGAACCTTTACTAGTCAGATGGAAGAGGGTCAAGCCAGTGGATTTCGAAGGTTCCAAGGATCCACTTGTTGCACAAGGATGGTTAAAGACAATTGAAGCCACTCTAAGACTCATGGGCTTCATTGATAATGAGAAGGCTCTCTGTGCATCTTACTGTCTTACTATGGAGGCCCAGATTTGGTGGGATGGCATTGAATAGAGCAGGAATGTTAAAGAGATGTCTTGGGCCGACTTCATTCATGAGTCCAATACGAAGTTCTTCCACATGAACATTACCAGGAAGCACTTTGACGAGTTTGAGAATCTACGCCAAGGAGAGATGACGGTTATAGATGTGGTGTCTAAGTTTGATCAATTAGCTCGCCTTTACCTAGTGTGTTCATGTCATACATTTGTTTAAAATAAAATTAACATTTATCTATATTTAAGGAATCATCCAATACTATAATACATTATTCACACCTCCATTTCAAGAAAATACATGAACACTAATATGTTTTACCAATTTACAAGTACTCATGCAAAAACTACAATACTACAACCTGCCTGACCTTTATGTATTCGTAATTCAATAACTTAGAAATCACACACAATTAAAGCATGAAACTCTAGATAAACAAAGCTAACACATAAACATATCATCATGATTTTTTTTTGGTCACATAAATTCCATTTGATAACCAAAACAAGTCACACATATCACAACATAAATCTGCCAGCATAAATAAAACAATAAGCAGTCCCAATTAACACTCCTAAAATAAATTATCTACTTGACAAAATAATCTCATAAAATTTCTATATGTAGGAGACACCTAAAACTATTCAAAAATTACCTTTAAATAAATTCAATACAACCCAAAACATGCACTAGAAGTCAAAGACAAAAAAACAACTTCAAACATATTAGGCAGTGAGTTACACACAATCACCATATTCCAATAATTAAAATAAAATTATTATAACACTAAAATTTATATGACAACCTAATAACACATAAACACAGTGTCACAAAAAGTTTCATTAGCAAATAAATTCATTTAGACATACAAAGAGGTCACATAGCCAATACTTTCATAACTTACTGATTAGACAGCCACAAAACCTAGCCTTAAAAAAATTCAACAATGCGTAAAATACCAATCAAATTATCATGAGACTTTCCAGTTCAACACTTAATATATAATGAACATATCTTTAAAATTCCTTGAGAATAGCATTCGTTTGCATTATGAACAAAGAATACGTTTATACAAAGCTTTATCAATCAGCAACATTTCAACTATGAGTGACAGAGAGAAGAAAATTCATATCACAGCGTAGAAAAATCCAAATGGGGTGAAATTTTGAGGTGTAACATATAACACATACATGAACATCATACAAAAATTTCATCGCAAATGGAAATTCCTTGAAAAAAATACAACAACCGGAGTAAAAGGGAAAAATACATTTCAGAGATAAACCAAGAATGAATTCTTACCTTAAAACAATTCTTCTCAATTTTTCTTTGAATTCACCCAACAAAACCCAATATTTCTTTCAATTATTCGTAAAAAAAAATGAGGGAGAAAAGGGAAGAAAACGTGAAGAAAAGAACTGAGAGAATTTTTTTTTTTTGGAGATAGAAAAAAAGAATGATAGAAAGAGAGTTTACATGAAAATGAAAATAACGTAAAAGAGAAAACTCTTCTTCTCCATAATTATTAGAAATTTTCTGACTAAAATCAAGGCAAATTTGCATGGGAATAGATAGAAATAGGGGAAAGTCAAATGATTTGTTCTTACTTACCATATTTCATAGTTTCAAAAGAGAAAACCCTCATCAAATATCCAATCATCCATCAAAATCAAACATTCTATTACCTAAAATAAAGGAAAAAGGCCAAAAATATCCAATCAATCAGAATTAATCATCCAATCATATCCAATCATCAATTTCACAATTTTGGCATTTATCTACTGATTACTCGTCAGCTTTCTTCGGCCTACTAAAGTCGTGCGGTTCGGACTGCCTGCCGATGAAATCCATCGGCCTACCGTTCTGTGAGGGATAATTCGACCTACCAAACTTGAGGGATCGGGCTGCCAAACTACTGCATACACTAAATTAACAAAACATTAATTTATTTCTAAATAATTATCAAGTACACTACAAAAAAAAATGACATGAACACCTTGAGCACACCAATTCTACGTAACTGTTACCTATCATCATACTTAAAATAAAATAGTCAGTAACATTATATCATATATCATTAGGGAAAATATTTAGCATCGTTACTTATCTATCAATATCCGTTACATTAAAATTTACGGCTGTTACAATTGAGATTTCTCAACCCGTTTGTGTCACAAGTTGAGTTAGCGTCAAGCTAGTTTATGTAAAATTGACCTTCAACTCGACCTGTTGACACAAATTGCCACTCCTACTCTAAGGGTACGTTTGGTTTGATGGAATGACCATTGGAATGAAATCATAATTCCTAAGATCAAATCATTCCTATATTTGGTTGGACAAATAAACTTAGTAATAGTCCTATAAAATAGTCATTCAACCATTTTGGTTGAATAAATATTCCTAAAGCAAACCAATGAAATGATCATTCTATTTTAAAATTGAATCAATTAAATTTTCTCTTCCTAAATTACCCCTCTTAATGTCCTATTATTTATTTTGTTGAATGCCCATTTTATTATCCTAATATAAATATAAAAATATATTTAATTATATTGACTCTACTGCAACTCAATGTAACTATTAGTGCTTATACAATTTTTCACATATAAATTTTGATTAATTATCTTTGTTAACAAAGTTAATTGTTTAGGGATTAGTTATAAATCAAATAAAGTAATCTCTTTAAAGCGTAAAAAGCAAAAAATCACTTTCCCTTTCACAAAAAAAGAAAAAAATCACTTTAAAGCATATTTTAATTTTGTTTTAAATATTATCAAAGATTGAACAAAGGGATATTTTTGTCAAATTGTTTTATTTCATTCCCTTCCAATTAAAACCAAACATAATAGTTATGATTCTAATACTAATTCCAATGCTCAACCAAAATAATTGAATTAAGATACATCATTCAATCTATTTCTATTCACATTCCATTATATTCCTATTCCTATTCTTATTCTATTCCATCAAACCAAACATCACATAAAAGTTTATTGCTTTATGTTATGTGTTTATTATTGTTCTCAATGCTCTTAATTACCTGACCACCAATTAATTAATTAGGAGACCTATAATGAGACCAAGAGGAGATTTGTAGGAATAGCTTTTTATGACAGACATCATAGTTTCATGGGGCATAGAGATATAGTAACCTGACTTGCATGAGCTTTTAGAGAACTATAGATCTTAATGCCTACAAATATATTTAAATTCACATAGAGATATAGTAGATTAATATACTAGGGTATTTTTATCGTAACTTAAGAGAGAGTGTTGAATAGTTTAGGGTTATTTGTCCTTCAAATATTGCAATAAATGATGATTGTAAGAATAATGAATTAAATTAAATTTGTTCTGGAGCATTTGGATGCCTTCGTTATTTATTTGTTTATATTTTCATTTATTTTGTTTTATTATTTTTATTTTATTTTTGATTGTTCAAAAAATTTTAGAGTTAATCAATTTCGGTGTTTAGCTAGATTAGCGCAATTTGCATAGGAATGATATTCTACTCACTCTTTTTACTTGTCTATGATTTCATACACTTGTGGATTTTTTGCACCAAATATGAATTTCCTTCTCTCCAAATGAAGTAATTAAGCATCAAGCTCTTGTATATTTTGTTCTTAAAGTAGCTGCACAAAAGCAAGAGAAAGGAGGGATGAAAACTAGAGAATAAATATTAATTCAATTGGATTAGTTAAGGATGTTCAAGACGATGACGAATATTCCTTTTATGAGCGAAACAATTATTAATTTTTTCAAATGATAATTTTCACAATTCGGGGTAAGTATAGAGAAGTATAATATTTTAACTCCTCTAGCATCAATTATAACGTGTCGCATACAAAACAATTTTTTGTGATGAAAATATGAAAAATTTTACTTAATTTACTCATTATCTACATTTATAACTTTTATTTGTGCCCAGTGAAATTAAAGTTTGGTTTCGTCACTAGTTTTGGGGATGCGTTTTGAAGTCCTGACGTTACTACAAGAAAGACGTGATATATTTTTCTCTCGAGAAAAATCTAATAGCAGAGGTTCTTTCCTTTTTTTTTTTTTTTTTTCAGTCATAGTCTAACTTTTGGAAACATGGGCACAAATATTTAAACTAGTCAATCTTTATTTCTACAAAAGCAAAACAAACCCACATATGAAAACTAAACAGGCTTAAAAACAATAGTAAGAAAAGGCAGAGCATATTTTTTTATTTAAAAAAAAAAGAAAAAGAAATGGAAAGGCAGATTATAAAACAAAAGCAGCAGTAGAAATAGCACGTCTTCTGTTTGCTATTCTATTAAAACAACACAGATGATGTGCTTCTGTCTTGATGATTACTCCCAAGAGAAAATCATGTTCTCCTCATTGTCTTCGAATATGCGGAGACATCTCGGAATCGGAGGTAGGCTCACGTCCATAATTCCTTCAAGCATTTGAGCGACTTGACCCATTGACGGTCTGTGAGATTCATCATCTTGGATGCACCAACATGCAACTTTACAAACCCTTTCCACCTCTTCTACATCTGCATCGCCTACTAATCTGTTGTCTAAGAGGTTGAGCACATCGCCTCCTTCGACCATAACACTCATAGCCATACTTGGGAAGTACTTTAACTTTCCGTTTGATTCTATTTGCTCTAAGTTTCTTCTCCCGGATACAAGCTCGAAAAGCATCATTCCAAAGCTGTAGACATCTGCTTTGGATGTTATAGCCACTCCAGTGATCCACTCTGGTGCAAGATAACCTCTTGTCCCTCTCATGGTAGTCAATACTCGACTGAATTCCCTCCCAATGAGTTTGGCTAACCCAAAATCTGCCACTTTAGGACAAAATTCTGCATCTAAAAGAACATTTTCGGGCTTGATATCACAATGTATGATACAGTCTCTGCACATCTCATGTAGATAAACTAACCCTCTTGCTGTTCCTAGTGCAATTTGGTACCTTGTTTTCCAATCCAAAACATTTGTATTGTTTCCATGGAAAAGGTGTGAAGCTAAGGAGCCATTGGACATGTAATCATAGACTAACAACTTTTCAGGACCTTGTGAGCAGAACCCTCTTAGTCGAACTAGATTAACATGTTGGATTGTTCCAATTGTGCTAACTTCTGCTCGAAATTGTTTCTCTCCTTGACCAAGACCTTCAAGCTTCTTCACTGCTATCATAGTAGAGTCGGGCAATATTCCCTTGAAGACAGAGCCAAAGCCTCCTCCACCCAACTTATCTGAGAAGTTCTTTGTCGCAATTTGCAAATCTCTGTACCCAAATGCTATCATCGACCCCTCCATTCCGTTTCCTATGGAAATTATCTTCTTCCTCCTTAATACTAGAAACAAAATAAGGACTAGTAATATTATTGACCCAACAACCAGGGCAACCAAAATACCAACGCCTAGTCCCTTTCCGTCTTTAGTACCTTCAAACTCAGAAGCAGCTAATCGAACGTAGAGACTTCTTCCCCTCCTATCACTTGCATCGAGCTGTTGTAGATTTAAAAGATCTCCATTCCAAATGGAACATCCAGTGTTGTCGTAAGAATAAGCAGTGCAAGAACAGTTGTTGAAGCAAATTGATTCACATGCAGCAATATTCTCTACTTGCTCAGATTGTTTATCTTGAGGCAACAACACGGTTGGAATCTCTTGGAATCTGTCTCTTCCGCCATTTGCAGGACTGTTGTTCCCACACTGAAGCTTGGTTTTTCTTATGCACCCGGCAGAGTGGTCCTTCAAATCCCAATCATGTTGCGACTTGGGTTTGAACCCATTCAAACAGCTACAAGTTGGTGTGGACTTCTCATTGCAACTTCCATATGCTCCACAAAGAGAATCGACTTCGCATTGTTCTGTCGGTTGAGACCAATACAAATCCCATTCCTTATTAGGCATCAATATCATTTCCTTAAGCTGACCCGAAACATCCATCACAAATCTAAATAATCCATTTGTATTATAGGGAATGTAGATGTTTTTCTTTTGGCCAGGAATAATAGAATAGGTTAAATAGATCTCATTCTCATTTGAAACATAGGTGAAATTATAGTAATTATTAAAAGTTTCCATCATCTCAGGGACAGAGCTGAAACTGTTGGAGCTTTCATCCCACGCTCCACTGCTCCAGTGGATCCTAGACTTATTCCACAAGATCACAAAAGAGTTCTGACTTGGGAGTGGCTCCAAAGAGAAGAGCCCCGGGGATGGATCTTCTGAATTCTTCCATGAAATGATAATATGCTTATAGTGGGTCTTTCTGTTATATCCAAGTCTACTGCCCGGTAGCCACGTATCAGTTAAATGATCAAAACTTTCCCACCATGTTGGTTCTGACAAATTAGATACATCTTTTAAGACAAGGTTTCCATTGTCCAAAAGAACAGCTTTTATGGAAGTTGAACTACTGGAGTTCACATCAGTTGACCAAATTGGGTATTTGGACTCATTAAAGAGAACTAAATTGCCATGTGAGATCCTTAGTTCTGAAGAAAATCTATCCAAGACTGGTTTTTCTCTATTTGCCACCCAAACTACGGTTTGTGTGACATCTTTGTACCACATGCCTATGTAGTAGTTTGAAGAATTACCTGGTGTGAAGAATCCCAGTACGAAGATTCCGCTTGCGGAGACGATGGTTTGGTCTCCAGAGAGAGATTGGTTCACAGAGATGGTATCAGCTCCAATGGACATATGGTTCTTGAGAATTAGGCATTGGATGAGAACAATCAGCATAAAAGCTGGTTTGGCCTTCTTACGATCCATGGTTGGACAAATTTTTTTTCAGATGGCTTTGGAATTTGCAAATACGACTTTTCTTTCAGTTTGAGTAAGTTCTTAAGCTATTCTGTGAGGCTCGCTGATAATGTATGGCGAGGAATAAACGCAGCAAGATTTTAAGCCGACCAAGTGGAATTATTGAGATGTGACAACGCTGAAGTTTCCAAGTAGACTCTCGTCCGTCAGGCTTAATGAGCTTAGAGTATAAAAATAAAGAAATCAAATAAATATTTCAGACCTCACATACATCTTTAAGCCGAGTAATTGGAATTACTGTAACTGCGAATTTCCTTTACATACCTAAGCAGCCAATGATGTATATTCTAAAGGTTTAGGTTGAAATTAGGAGGGCGTACAACTTTTTCCCTCGAGATGTAGTAATTTATTAATGAATATATAATGATATATTTTATTATTAAACAGGAACACAATGATAATTTTTCTTGTAAAAAAGGAACAACATAACAATATTTTTCAATTATTCACGGAGGATATAGTAAAGACACATAAAATTTTTGAAAATGTTTATGGGTCAAAGTTTAAATTTCATACACTCCGGCTCAATTAGGCCTTCCTCCACCAATGATAGAAGATAGAGGGTGTTTCAAAGCTTTGGTTTGAACCACTTGATTAAATACATTGTAGCATACGAGAGCTTTACACTGTAGCTTTTTTTTTCTTGACAATGTAGCATGCAAGAGTTTTATACTATAGCAACTAAAAGTTTTGGTTAAAACTGACAAGACGAAACACTCTAAGAGTCTAAAAGGATGTTTAGATGGCAGACTCAAACCACCAACTTAAACTGAAAAATATTATAATGATTTAAAGTTTTGTGAGAAAAAACTATAGTATGGAATTTTTTTCGCTACAAAATGTTGAGCTAAAAATACTACAATTGTTTTAATTTTCTCAAGATCAAAAGATAAACGGCAAGCATGGTGATTGTATCTTATGATTCAATAAATTAAAGCATAAATTTCTTTAACTTATATACCTTATTTCACTTTGTTTCTTGATTTTTTTTTAAAAACAGGTTAAAAGACTCCCGAAATATAAGAAACAAATCAAAATTACCTTTTCGTCTATTTCTATTTGTAAAGCTAATAGAGCTGTTGACATGATATTTATTGAAGACTAAAAATATTTTAAAATATTATGTAAAAAAATTAAACGTTAAAACAATAAAAAACATTTTATTTTATTTTTTTTATTAAAAGCCTAAAAGACAAATCAATCACAGAGAATTTTAAATTAAAATAGGAAGATGCAATGGTGGAGGGCACAAAAATTCTCAACCAGTAGAGAATTTTTATTAGATCTATTAGGTTTTGATCCAATAAGATGAAGACCGCTATACTACATTACACAAATCTTTTAAAATTTCATAATTATAATATTTACCCAAAATTTTATTTAAAATTAATTTTTATCTAATTAAATCTCTGCCATAAATCCAATTAACTTTAGATCTTGACCCTTAACTCAAACTAACTCCAACATTATATTGGACCTCCACGCCCTGACTAGCGTTAGAGGTAGTACACCATTCCTTCACCTTCATACCTATTCATGTTGCTCACTTCCCCCTTAGCTAATTGTCGTGGCTCCTACACCACTTCTCTCTCGATGCCATGGTAATTGTGGTGGCCGCTTGCAACTACCACCTGCAGTGACACGTTCTCATAGAGATGATTCTCGTAGCCACCTACGAATGTCAAGACCACCCATGCTTTTCTCAACGACACTCCTCTCTGCAGTGTTCCTTCCGACATTGTTCTTCCTAGCATATGGGTTTTTGGAATCGAGGTTTTTTTTATTATGATGTTTATTGTGTTTTAGAAATTAATTGTGTTTGTGAAGTTAATTTGTGTATGGGGTCAAGTTAATTTGTGAAATTTATATAAATTTTGACTTTTGATTTGTAAAATTAACTTGTGTATTTATGTGAAATTTATATGATTAGTGGGTTTAATTTTGTGATTAAACAAAAAATCATTGTGAAAGACATTATTATCCAATCTATTTCTTTAAAAATAATCTAAAAAATCATTATTTCTAAATCTAATTAAAAAACTATGTGACAGTTTTTAGAAAAAAAATGAGAGATTGGTTGTACAGGAGATTTGTGAAATTTTGGAACATTTTTATAAATATTTAAAATATAGGGTGAGGAATTGAATTTAAATAAAATAAATTGGTTGTTTTTATAAATGTTTTCGTTGTACTTAGGTAATAATCAATGTGAAAGGGACTATAACACTTTTCGTGTTGCATTTTTTTTTTTTTACTATTAATTTAAATTAAGGAACCACTTCTAACCCTTAGACTGTTCTCCATCAGTGGAGAACAAAACCATTTTCTACCATAAAACCCCCCATTAAAATATATAACATTAGGTATTGGGTCAATTTGATAAATACTACTTCTATAGTACTACTTTTGATTACCATTTATGTAAAAAAATTTAAAATATCCATTTTTAGGAGATAGAAAGAGGGAAAGGAGAGAGAAAGAGACATGGGGAGAGAGAAAAAATGCAGAACTTAGAGTGAGGGAAGAGAGAGGGGAAGCGTTGAGTGGTGAAATTTTTTGTAAGAATAACTTAGACATATCATATATCAAAAATGGTATGAATCAAAACACTAACAGTGATTAAAAATGATATGGGACTTAATTCACTTTCCCCCATGATAATAATCTCTACCCCTCTCTATCTCTTTTTTTTCTCTCTTCTTTTTGTGTTTGATGTTTTAAAGTGGGACGTGAGTCACGTGAGAAGATAACCCTATCGGCAAATTTTAAGCAACTTGTGATTCCAATTGGACTAAGAAATTAGCATTTGACTTGCAAAATGGAAGACTAACAAGCAATTGACTTGCAATATTAAATACATGATAATATTTAGTTAGAGAATATTTTAAGATTTTGAATATATAAAATTTTAAAAAAGGGATATATAATTGATATTTATATAATAAATACATATATTAATTCACTCCTTAAAAAATAGTCAGATAATGTAATTTTTATATTTCTATTCTCAGCCAAGAAATTAACTCGAATTTGATGTCCAAGCCAAGTATGGGCCAATTTTCTTCAGAAATCCGAGCCCACTTTACTAGCTAAACCCTCTACTCTCTCTTATATGATGCAATTTGAATGCTTTTAATGACACAATGTGTAATGAATTTGGTAGTTTTATTGGTGAACTGAGTGACACACACGAGCTCTAGATCCAGAAAATTGGTCATCACAAAGCCACAAGTCCAAAGTGGGAGGGTGGTTCAAATCCCACTATTGAACAAGTGCGCTGTGCGTGCCAGGAACGGGCCCAACCTAGAGTTCCCGCAGCGGAGAATTTCTAGTTTACATCAAAACTTTAAAATGCACTGTATGCTCGTAAATCATTCTAGATAACCTTAACGCCGAGTCTGTTGAATAGATGTTTTGGCTACACTTCATGATAATGGGGTACAATACATATTTTAGTGTATGTGTCTTAATTAGTTGATAATTTAAGTTTCTCATCTCTTTTCTCTGTTGTTGTAGTTTGTTTTTTTTTTTTTTTGTCCATGTGTTTATCTCAATAATCCAATCCATAAGGAGTAATGGGCTTAGCGTGGGATGTGCGTAAAGTCTTGGTTGTCAATTTAATTAGAATGTAATTAGAAAGAGTGACAAAGAATATATTTTCAATGTTTTTTAAAGTAACAGGTTTCAAAATATTTTGAAGCAAATAGCATATTTACTACGTAACAATAATTTTGTTTACCAATTTATTTACTAGAGGTAAATAAATTATTTTCTAATAAGTAAATTATTTACATAATAAATATGTTATTTACTTCAAATATTTTAGAACAGACTATTTATTTCTTTAAACTTTCGGGAAAAAAAAGTATCTACTGCAATTATGGGATTTTATACCATGATTTCTATTATCAACAATTCATGAAAAAAAATTGTTAAGAAGATGGAAGTTATTTTTGACCACATGTTTAGAATAAATTAGTCTTTTTCAAAAAGCAAAGATTGTATGTACATCAGATAAACTTAAGTTTATCACTGAACATATCTCCCATCGGCTACAGTAGCGATAGACTTGAGTTTATAACTGATAAACTATAGCTAATTCATAATTGATGAAAGTTATTTTTATCATTTTTAACTCTATAATTAATTAATTAAGAGAGGTCATTTGTCTAATTTAGAAAAAATATAGTCATTTATTTTTCAAAAAGAAGTTTAAAAAAGCCATTTGCCTTTGTAAAAAAATGCTATCAAACTAAGCTTGCTACTTCTAGGCGCTAGAAGGCAAGACCATTACTTAGTAAGAGAGAGATATGGAATGATTATAAGGATAGAAATCATGATCGGCATTCACTCCTCTTTTTGGTTAGATTCAGTGGTCAACTTAACTTGTTGGTTAATTCACGCTGAAAAATAAAAAAAAAAATCAACTCAAAATTGGTCCCATGAAATGGACAAGGCTTTCTTTCTTTCTTTCCATTGTTCCCGGCAACCATTAACTGCTGTCGTCACAAAGAGGGAAAGGGAAAACAACAAATATTTTGGACCAAAACAAGCACGCAGAAAAGGAAAATACAAAAGTCCTTCCCCACGAATGACTTCAACAAAAGGGAAGGGAATCATAGAAAAATAATAAAAACAAATTTTCTTTCTTCTAACTACTAAGCTTGCTACTAAGACTATTTTCAATCCAAATGTCAGTGTCACGCCCCAATATATAGGAGGTGATATGATGGATTAATGAAGTTAAATAAATTAAATTTTAAATAAAAACCACCATTAAAAGATATTAAATTAATTATAAGAATGTGGAATATTTAAAACCTTGTGAGATATTTGTTAAAATATAAAAGCACGCAAGCGAGTTGAAATATTAAATAAACAAACACCGTTGAGCCTCACCAGAGACACATTAGGATACACACATGGTATCAATAATATTAAATACATAACCACAGTTCAAATAAAAAGAGAAATAAATTAAAATATTACACGTCCTGTTTATAAATAAATACCCTAGATGGTGATGCCCTAATCCTACAAGTTTTTCTTGGTTCTTCAGTCTTTCCTAAGCTAGACTCCACCTAAGGGGGGGAAGGTTTTAAAACAATAAAAATGTGAACGAAAAGCTCAGTAGGACTAACTTTTGAAAACGTTTAATTTAAACATATAATTCATTTTTAGACAAAAGCTATAAAACAAGATAAATAAATAAACAAATAACTAACTGAAACTTATTAAATTTATTCATACCAATTGATCATTTATTCATCCATAGACAGTCTCATAATTATATTATCGACAAAGCCATATGAACCACTACCAAAGTGGCCCAGTTGGGTTTTGGGACCTGCCTCTAAGGTTGCACTCTCTACGACCTGATCTCTATACATGGCATCATGCTCTATCTTGTCATTCCGGATGGAACTAACCGGCACATCCGTTGTCAAATCCTTATTATGTCTCATTTACCAGATATTCACATTACGTTCATTATGATCATTCATTATTTTGCCAATGATGAAAATAAGTGATAACTTCATTTGTTGAAAACATTTAAAAGAAAAGCTTTGTGGTCAAAATCCTTTTAAAAACATGGCTACCAAGGAGAAGGGATAGAAGTCTTACATTGATATCTCGTACCAACGTCAACACTACAGTCCCGATCCGCTTTACGTTAGCTCCACGAGACTACGAACTGTAATGACCCGAAAAAAATTTAAATGTTAATAGCTATGATTAATTGAGGGTTTTTCCCTCATGACTTAGCTAAGTACTTAAGAAAGTACAAGTTTAGCATTTATTAACGCGCTTATTTAAAGGTCTTAATAGCTGTAAGACCTTAGAAAAAAAAAATTAATGTTGTGAATGCACAAATTTATGTGCTTTATTTATGAAACATGTAATAATGTAATGTTATGATAGTACATTAAAATAATTAAAAATAATTATTTAATCTGCTAAACCAAGAATTCATGAGTTATTAATTTTCTACATGAGCCAAAAAGATGATGTTATTTGACACAAGTGGAATTTCTAACTTACTAAGATTATGTGGAAATTCCTATGTGATATCAGTCAGTAAAAGAAATCCAGATCAATAATGATCATGAGCTCCATACCATAAATTAAAAATGGTGAGCACCAAGTTCAAGGATGCAATAATTTCAATGTTTTGAAT
>CAMOHE010047706.1:0-19655 GCA_946598075.1 Artocarpus hirsutus
CCCCCCCCCCCCCCCCCCCCCAACTCCTCTCTCTCTCTCTCTCCCCCTTTCTTTTGCAGGTTGATGTGTAGCTTCTATTTTAGCTTAAAACAAAAACCCAAAAATGCTTTCCTTGCTTTCATTTTATGCTTTATTATTCGGAGGATCTGTGCATGTGCTCGCTTCTTATGTCCTTGGTATATCCTGCCCGTGTTGGAACAAATTTAATCATAATCTATCAAGATCATTCATATTAAATCATTGAGAGAAATCATTCCGAATTGCAGAAACGTACATTGATTCATAGTTTTGGATCGTTGTGGGTTATTGCCTTCCAATCCAATACGCATTCCTTTGAAACTTCAATGAAGATAGGATTTCAAAAAAGCAAGAATTTCTGCAAATTTTCTAAATGAATAATACGTATGAAATTGGGGACCATAACCAGAATAAATAACTTTCTTTAGTTATTTTAATGTATTTTTAGTTTTGCCCATCATAAAATCTGAAAATTACAAATTGGTATTTACACATATAATAATAATAATAATAATAACAACCCATACATTATATTAATGCCCAAAAAGGCCTTTTAACGTTATTTTAATTGTATCACTTTAATTTAGACTTTACTTTAAGATAGCATTAAACAACACATTTAATTACATGTGTAGGCCCACATGAAAATTATTTTCCAACAATCTCCTATTTGGACCATATATGTTTCTTTGCAAAAATGTGTTTACCTTAATGAGCTTAACTTTTGCTATCACATTTAAGGGTATTCCTAAACAATCTGGTCCATTAATCATATCAACATAGAACCAAAGCGGTCTTTGTCATAATATAATGTGACTAGACCCATCAATGATTACACATATCGATATAACTAAATGATATAGATCAAGTATGGATGTGTAGCATGGAAATTAAATGCAAAGTGATCTAAACATGTCTATTTTCAACTGGTCCAACCTTATATCTCAATGAGATCAAAACCGTACCAAAATCAGAGTGTAAGTAAACTGTATTCTTTATTTCTGCAGAAAACATATACAAACACACATTGTCTATATATAAAGAAAATTAGCATTCAAATACAAACTCCCATTAAAACTATATATCATCAAGAATTGAACACCCATATAAGCAGTGTGCTCATGAAAGATCTTGAGTGAAAGCCCTTTTGTAAGCAGATCTGTAATCATAGGTTTGTACCAATATGCTCTTTAGACACCTAACCACTTTGAACTCTTTCTTTAACAATAAGAAACTTAATCTCTATGTGCTTTGACTTTGAAGAACTCCTATTGTTGTTGGAATATAAGACTGCAGATTTATTGTCACAAAACAACTTAAGTGGTCTTTCTATACTTTTCACAATTCACAGCCCAGTGACAAAGTTTCACAGCCATATTCCATGATTAGATGCATCATAATATCCTATCAATTCTGCCTCCATAGTGGAAAAAGCTATGAGTGACTGCTTAGTACTCCTCCAAGAAATAGTTCCTCCAACAAGTAAATATATATAGCCCGAAGTGGATCAACGACTATCTTGACATCCAGCAAAATCTGAATCCGAATAACCAATGATCTCGAATTGGTCTGACCTTCTATATGTAAGCATGTAATATTTTGTTCTCTATAAATATCGCATAACCCATTTGGCTGCTTTCCAATGATCCATTCTAGGGTTACTCAAATATCTGCCTAACAATCCAACTATGTATGCTATATCCAGACGAGTACAAACTAGAGCATACATTAGACTCCCAACAGTTGATGCATATGGGATCTTTTCCATTTTCTTAACCTCAAGGTCGTTCTTAGGATACTGACTTAAATTGAAACTTATCTCCTTTAGCCACAGGGGTATTTCCTGGTTTACAATCCTGCATGCCAAATCTTTTAAGCACTTTTTCGATATTACTCTTTTGTGATAACCCAAAAATACCCCGAGAGCAATCTCGGTGTATTTTAATTCCTAACACAAAAGAGGCGTCACCAAGTTCTTTTATTTCAAATTTCTTTAATAGAAATCTCTTGGTTTCGTGCAATAAGTCTATATCGTTACTGGTAAGCAATATGTCATCGACATATAATACCAGAAAAATATACTTACTCCCACTGAACTTATGGTATATACAGCCATCTATAGCATTCATCTCAAAACCGAATGAGACTATCACTTGATGAAATTTGTAATACCATTGACGAGAAGCTTGCTTAAGCCCATAGATAGATTTCTTTAATTTGCAAACCATCTTCTTTGGGTCTCCCAACTCAAAGTTTTCTGGCTGCACTATATTGATCGTTTCATCGATATCACCATTTAGAAACGCTATCTTAACATCCATCTGATGTAGCTCAAGATCAAAATGTGTTGTCCTAAAAGAGTCTTTCGTTGAAACCGGAGAGAAAGTCTCTTTGTAATCAATGCCTTCCTTTTGAGTAAAGCCCTTAACAACAAGACGAGCCTTATATTTCTCTACATCACCCTTCGAATCCCTCTTAGTTTTAAATATCCATTTAGAACCAATGGGCTTCGCACCTTCAGGTAATCGAACAAGATCCCAAATGTCATTGTCCTTCATAGACTTTATCTCATCTTTCATGGCATCCATCCACTTTTGAGAGTTCAAACTATGCATGGCTTGACGGACATTGATAGGATCATCATCCATCAATCCAACACTTTCCTCATGTTCTTAGAGAAATACTATGTAATTATCTAGAATAGCACTTCTCCTCTCTCTAGTGGATCTCTTTAATGGCACAAGTTCCTGAGGTTTTGGTTCTTGAGGTTGTTGAGTTTATACCTCAAGGGGTTGAACAACTATGTCTGGTTGTTCTTGATATGCAACTTGATCAATGTTAGGGATAGAAGCTTGAACATTATCAAAAGCAATTGTGGGAATAGGAACAAAACCCTCTTGAAGAATAGGAACTTAAGATTAAATTCATCCTCAAAGACAAAGTCTCTAACCTTATTTCTCCACCCAAACTCAACTTCCTCAAAGAATGTTGCAATTCCCATCTCAAAAATAGACTTAGTAGTGGGATCATAAAATTTGTAACCCCTTGACCGTTCAAAGTAACCAATAAAAAAGCAGCTCATTGTCTTGGGGTCTGATTTCTTTTCATTTGGTCTATAAGGCCTTGCCTCTACTGGATAACTCCAAGTATGTAAATGCTTCAGACTAGGCCTTTTGCCAGTCTAAAGCTCATAAGGTGTTTTGGTTGTTGCCTTCGTTGGTACTTTGTTGAGAATGTAAGCTGCAGTCTTGAGTGCTTCATCCTAGAGGGATTTAGGTAAGGTAGAATGACAAATCATACTCCTCATCATGTCCTTAAGTGTCTGGTTTCGTCTCTCAGCTACACCATTCATGCTAGGTGAACCTGGCATGGTATATTAAGGGATTATCCTGCATTCATCTAGGAATTTAGCAAAAGGTCATAGACGTTGTTCACCTGATCCGTCATATCTACCATAGTACTTATCACCATGGTCAAATCTGACGCCCTTAATTCTTTTGCTGAGTTGAAGTTCAACCTCAGGCTTATATGACTTGAACACATCCAAAGTCTATGACTTCTCATGTATGAGATATAGATAACCATATCGAGAGTAATCGTCTATCAACGATACAAAATATTGTTAACCATTCCATGAAGCCACAGGAAATGGTCCACAAATGTCCGTATGTATTAATTCTAACACATCTGTAGCTCTATTGGCATTCAATCCCCTTTTGTTTGTCTGTTTCCCTTTCATACAATTAACATAGATTTCAAAATTTGTAAAATCAAAGGAATTAAGAATTCCAACTGACACAAGCCTTTTCATCCTTTTCCTTGAAATATGTCCTAGTCGCTTATGCCATAATACAGCAGAATTCTCATCGGTTAATATACGTTTTATGCCACGAGAACTAAGAAGCAACTGTAGCAAGCAAATATAGGTTATCTTGAAATGATAAAGAACCGGTACCAACAACATTTTAATTTAAGGAAAGACTAAACTGATTATTTCTAAATAAACAGTAGTATGCAGATTTGTTCAAAGCAGAAATAGAAATTAAATTTCGCCTAAACAATGGTACAACAAAAGTGTCTTTCAAATTCAAATAATAACCAGAACATAACAATAACCTAAAGTGCCCTATTTCTTCAACTTCTACCTATTTGCCATCGCCCACATAGATGAATCTTTCAATATCAGTTGGCTTTTGGCAGCTGAGACAACCCTACATAGACACACTTATATGAGTAATGGCACCTAAATCAATCCACCAAGTGTGTCTTAGCACTAAAGTTAAATTAACCTCAGAACAAACCAAATTGAGAAGCATACCTTTCTTTGCATGCCAAGCATGAATTGGTGCAGACCTTCTTTATGTGTCCAGGTTTACCACAAAAGTAAGAACCAACATCTCCATCATTTTTATCCTTATCTTGTTTCTTTTATGCTGGACCTTTAGCAACTTCATTACTCTTCTTCCTTTTCTTCTTCTTGTCCTTAAAGGTGTTAGCCAAGTGAGCACTTTTAGTCTTCTCTTGCTTCAGTCTTTCTTCTTCTTGCACACAATAAGAAATTAACTCATTAAGAGTCCATTTCTCTTTCTGGTAGTTGTAATTGATCTTGAATTGGCTGAATTGTGTAGGAAGAGAAGTCAAGACAAGATGCACTAGAAGGTCCTTAGAAATTTCTAGATCTAGTGTCTTTAATTTTGAAGCCAGATGAGACATCTCCATGATGTATTCCCTTATGTTTTCTTTTGCTTTGTACCTCATTAAAATCAAGCTCGCCAAAAGTGTGCTTGTTTCAGCCTTATCATTCTTTGCAAAGCATTTCTCAATGGCCTTAAGGAAACCCTTAGCTGTAGTGACCTCATCAGGCACAGTGCCCCTAAAGACTTCTAGAATGCCTCTCTTAATGATCATGAGACTCATTCGGTTAGAATGATCCCATCTTTCAAGTTCCTTTTTATCTTTAGCGGAACTAGAATTCGCAATAGTGGGACGTTCAATCCTTATGGTTAAGTCCAGATCTAGGCAACCGAGAACAATTAACACATTCTCTTTCCAGTCCTTGAAGTTAGTCCCATTAAGCAAATGAATGGAACTAACACTTGCAGAAATTGAGGAAGATGAAGCTATAGCTGAACAAAGAACAAAATCACATATTCACATAAGAGTTCACATAATCAACCAATAAAATTCAAACAATGGTTAATCGCATTACAAAAAACCGATAACAACATTAATATTTAGTCTTTGGATAGCAATACTAACTTGTAAGTGGTTTTCTTGGTATAGTGATCAAATATTAACAATAAATCATATCAAATAATAAGCTAATCTGGATTTACTTATTATTCATTTGCTAAAAATAACCATATAATTGTTACATATTTATCACCATAGGTATGAATTTAATTCGGCTAAATATTAAACTTCCTTTGGGCCGATTAATATTCGCATGAATTAAATTCACACAAGCATCTTAATATCACAAATTAATTAACATCCACAAAAGAGGCTACTTTGGCAGCTCATTAGTTCAATCAATTAATTTGATAATATTAATAATCTAAAAACACAATTTGGATTTCAAAATTGCACACAAAAATTGACCCTAAAAAAATTGTTCAAAAAGTCAACCAGGTCAAAGTCAACGGTCAAAGTCAACGTTAATCGTTGACCTTGACCAGGTTAAAAGCGGACCAGGTCAAGTTGACCCAACCTGGTCTAAACCAAGCCCCTTATTTTTTTATTTTTTATTTTTGATTCAGGTGACCTAGGGGTTGAGCCCTTGGGATTCCAGCCGGTCACGGGCCTTTATGGGCTTCTTGGGCCCGTGTAATAAAGCAGCCTTTTTTTTTTGGGTGCCTTGTCACCCAGGGGTTGAGCTCTTAGGTTTCTAGCTGGTCACGGGCCTAGTTGGCCCATGTAGACTAGAAGCAAATATGGGCTAAAGCTTAGATTTTGTTGCACACCCAGGGCACGACCCCTAGGAAAGACACCAGGTGGTTGGCAGAGCCAACCGATAAAAAACAGACTCCGTCGCACCAACCGTGGCTCTACTCGCCAGCGCAGCCTAACGTCTACGCTTAGAGAGCACCAGCGCCGACGGCGGAACAACGGGCCGCGGGCGAAACCCAAGAATAGCCTCACTTTGGCTTTTTTTTTTCTTTCTCCTTATACAGCGGCTTTTGGCTGCCGTCTTCATGCTTTGCCGCAGCCAGAGGCAGCGACTCTCCCTTTCCAGCGAGTCCTGACTGTCTAGGCAGGAGTTCCTTGCCGGCGGTAACCCTTCAATTTACAAAATGCCTTGAAAACGATTTCTATGAAATCGTATATGTTATCTCTTTTTTTCTTTTTTTCTTTTTTCCTTTTCGGCATATGTCGTAATTCAACAGAATAAACCTTACAAATATATATATATATATATATATTGTTTCAACCAAATTGAAACTAGATTCAACAAAAACAAGCATGTAAACCAAACTGTTTGTGACTTTCAACGAAAGTAAATTCTTCATGATGTAAATCCATATAGCAACCAAATTGCATATTGTAAATTCATATACATCTAAATAAATTAAAAATTTTGAGAAAATATTTCTCAATGATTCAACATGAGACGGCTTTGATGCCACTTGTTAGAACAAATTTAGTCATAATCTACCAAGATCATTCATGTTGAATCATTGAGAGAAATCATTCTGAATTGCAGAAGCATACCTTGATTCATGATTTTGGATCATTGTGGGTTATTACCTTCTAATCCAATACGTATTCCTTTGAAACTTCAATAAAGATGGGATTTTAAAGAAGCAGAAATTTCTACAAATTTTCTAAATGAATAATACATATGAAATTAGGGACCATAACCAAAATAAATAACTTGCTTTAGTTGTTTTAATGTATTTTCAATTTTGCCCATCATAAAATCTAGAAATTACAAATTGGTATCCACACATATAATAATAATAATAATAATCCTTACATTATATTAATACCCAAAAAAGTTTTTTAACTTTATCTTAATTATATCACTTTAATTTAGGCTTTACCTTAAGATAGTATTAAACAACACATTTAATTACATATGGAGGCCCACATGAAAATTATTTTCCAACAGCCCACGGTCCCTAGCTAATATCCATAATCTTTTTTTTTTTTTTTTTTTGCATTAAACAAACTATTCCAAATTAATAAATAAAAAGGACAAAGATAAAATTTAGAAAGCCTCTTGTTGGTTTTGGAGAATGAGTTTCACAAAATTAGTGGAAACATGGTTATGGTGCAAAAAGGTATATTACAAAGAAAAAAAATTTAAAACATTTGTAAAATAAGCTATAGATTATATTAATTTAACGCTAAATAAATATGTATAAACCGTTGCATACTCGGTTGATGAGAGGAAATTAGAAATCTTCTAACTGGAAAGGCATTCTCTATAAAATGAAACCACCATCTTCTTTACCTAGTTCTTGACATGAATTGGATGGACATGTGGGCGTCAAAGGAATTATAGGTTTCTAAAAGATCACTCTTCTTATTTTAGTTACCCGTTAATGTTAACGCATGAACAAAACAGGTCTTGGGATAAAGAATACTTTTTCTTCTCTCTTTTTTTCTCTACACGCCTACTGTTAGACTTTTTGGTAGAATTTTATCAGTCTAGCCAAAACTCTTAAAATTGTATGTAGAATGAATAGAGGATGTCTCTACCCACTACAAAGTAGGTCTTTTGTCGTCGCAAAAGATCAGAATTTGTCACAAAAAAATTATTCACAAATACATAGTCGCATAAATTTCGTCACAAAAGAGTTATTTGCAACGATAGTCATCACAATTATGTCGCTACAAATAAGTCGTCAAAAGTGTCATTGGGCTGATGTGGATCCAATTTTTTGTACTTATTCAAGTACTGACTTGGCAAAAGATTTTACGATGACATTTTTAAAATAGTCCCCAAATCAGCACGTATATTATTTGCCACCTATTTATAGAAAGATTATAGAGCATTCTCTAAAGGAAGACTTACATATCAGATTTAAAAGGTCTTCAACCTACAGATCGACTTTTCACTCATACCAATCAAAGCATAAAAGTTTGAAATGCATTCTGTTGCCACTAATGTTTTTGGGTTTTGTTTACATTTGTGGTCGCAAATGTTTATATATATATATATATTTAAATAATTATAATATTGTAATAAATGTGTTTTTATTGATTTTTGTTAAGAGATTTTACTACAATATATTAAATTACAATAATAAAAATTAGTTAATATTTAAAAATTTTAATAATAATAAATTGTTTCATTAATGGAATAAAGCCAAACATAATGTCTAACAATATTAACTAGTGTAAATAAATAAAAAGAAAATACAATCTAACCTCCTAAATTTGCAGTATCATTGGCATCCTCATCGTTGTTGTCAGCATCGTTTGGAGGAGGCAGAGGACCTAAAAGTACATAAGGTTAAGGAGAAGTCAGGGGTAGGAATTAAACATTAGGGTGCAACTTGGCCAACAAGTCCATCATCTTCTTTTGCTTCTCATACATTTGCAAGTTTTGCTTGTACGATCGTCGCAAATATTCTTCCAGGTGCGAATCAACATGCGTTAAAGATATCCCATCCGACTTAGAGCTAGAGGATGAAGAAGCGCCATAGTAAATCTTCTTCAGGAGTTTTGGGCCTAGTCCAATCTTGTGTTCTCTACATTTACCTAGAACCTGCTTCAAAATTCAACAGATTGTATCCTTTAGGTTGATCTCTCCTCCTCTATCTTATTCTAAACAAATAAAAATAAACATATGTTATAAATTCAATGAGTAATTTAAATAATAGAAGATAATATAGAAAGAATAAAAATGCTTACAAATGTCTGCTTTGCTTGTGGGTTAACCTAAGGTCCGTATGACGATCCATGTAGCCTTAATTGTCTATAGCAGACATCGATTGCTGGGCTGTTGTGTTGGCCTGACCAACAATTATGTTAGAATTGTATATTTAATTAACAAAATTAACTTTTACAATAAATTGTAATTAAAAAACTTACAAAACTTCTTGTCGCGATGTTGTGTGTACGATATCTGACTATGTAAGTTTGATCGCTTCTTGTTGCCACGATTATATTTATTCATCTCTGACCTTTTCTGTTTATAATTATATTAAGCATTAGCAAAATTGAATTGTGCATAAGTACTAAATCACCAATTTTGTAAATGTACAATTACCTAGAACTAAAGAGACATGAACCTGCTGCAGTAAGGGCCACAGTGATCGGGATTCCATAAGTTGCTCGGGGGTTTGGCTCAAACTATGTGCTTGTTTTTTGCCCCATCAAGACCATTGAAGTAGTTATGCAGATCACTTTTCCAGTATTTATAACATTTTGCTACATTTCTATCAACTACAAAATGGATGACACCATCCTTGGAGCCATAATCAAGGTTAAGCCACTCTTTCAGCCCTAGCATCTAGTCAGGTTGGGCCAAAGATTTAGGCCTAAAGTAGAATCAAACTGACTCGATTAGATAATTTTTTTAATTTTCCTTTAAAATTTCCTTATAAAAATTTGGGCAGCCTGTCTCGACCCTAGGCCCATATTGGCTTCGAGCCAGGCTAGGCCTTACTTTTCATTAATCAGATTGGCTTGTTTTTTCCTTTTCACCCTATGGGCCAAGCCTAGCGACTCAAATTGACACCTCTAATCACAATGGCAGCAAAGCGCATTTATTTGCCTTAAATTCTATGCCATCATCAATAGTTGCCATCCAATAAGAGCCCATAAGTCATGTAAGCTAAATCAATAACCTATTTGCCACTTATTAAACTGAAGAGAAATAAAGGTAATTTTGCTAAGTTTTCTTTTATTATTATTATTATTATTATTATTATTATTATTATTATTATACCTTTCATTTTAAAGTCATAAAAAAAAATCACAACTTTTATTTTTAGTTGTGGGAAATTATACCTTTCTTATTTCAAAATTATATTAATTCTCATGGCATAGCCCTGCCTAAGTCTAGGGCCGAGCTGGGCCAAAACTTAAGCCCAAAGTAGAATTGGGCTTGCCCTATTAGATAATTTTTATAGTTTCTTTTAAAATTCCCCTATAAAAATTCGCACAGCCCGACCCTAAGCCCATGTAGATATCAGGGTAGGTTGGGCCTCCTTTTTCATCAATCAGGCCAGGCTAGGCTAGCTTGATTTTTTCTTTTGGCCCTATATGCGAACCAGACGGCACAAATTAACACCTCTAATCACAATGATGAAAGCAAGGTGTATTTATTCACCTTCAATTCTATACCATCATTAATAGTTGTCATCAAACAAGAGCCCACACGTCATGTAAGCTATAACCTATTTGTACTTACTAAATCAAAGAGAAATAAAGGTTATTTTTCTAAGTTTTCTTTTATTATTATTATTCTTCTTATACCTTTCATTTTAAAGTTATCAAAAAAAAAAAAGTCACAGCTTTTACTTTTAGTTATATAAAATTATACCTTTTATATTTAAAAATTATATTAATTGCCATCGCCAGGGCTCAACCCGGTGCAGCCCAGCTTGTGGCCTAAAGTATAGCCAGACTGGTCCAATTAGTTAATTTTTTTAATTTTCTTATAAAGTTCCCTTTTAAAAATTCACACGACTAGCCCAAACCTAGGCCCATGTGGGCTTCATGGCCAAGCTAGATCTCCCTTTTTCATTAATTAGGTCAAGTGGGTGCATTTATTCACCCTGTATACCGAGCCAGGCAGCCCAAATTGATACCCCCAATTACAATGATGAACAACAAGTTGTATTTATTTGCCTTAAATTCTATACCATCATCAACAACTGCCATCAAATGAGAGCTTGCACGTCATGTAAGCTAAATCAATAACTTATTTACCACTTACCAAACTGAAGAGAAATAAAGGTTATTTTTCTAAGTTATGTTTTATCATCATCATCATCATCATCATCATTATTATTATACCTTTCATTTTCAAGTTATCAAAAATAAATCACAATTTTTATTTTTAGTTGTGTGAAATTATACCGTTCATATTTCCAAATTATATTAATTGCCATGGCCCGACCCAGCCCAAGCCTTGGGCTGACCAAGGCCAAAGATTTAGGCCTAAAGTTGAATTGGGCAAGCCCGATTATTTAATTATTTAATTTTATTTTAAAATTTTCTTAAAAAAATTCAAGCACCCCGGTCCTAGGCCCATGCGGGCTTCAAGCTGAGCTAGGCCTCCCTTTCCATTAATCGGGTCAAGTCGGGTCGGCCTGATTTTTCCTTTTGGCCCTATGGGCCGGGCCGGTTGGCTCAAATTGACATCTCTAATTACAATGATGAACAACAAGGCATATTTATTCCCCTTAAATTCTGCACCATCATCAACAGCTATCATCAAATAAGGGCAAGCATGTCATGTAAGTTAAATTAATAACCTAGTTGCCACTTACTAAATCAACGAGAAATAAAGGTAATTTTTCTAAGTTTTGTTCTATTCTTCTTATTCTTCTTCTTTAAATGCTTTTTATTTTAAAGTTTTTGAAAAAATCATCTTTTGTTTTTAGTTGTGTGAAATTATACCTTTCATGTTTCAAAATCATATTAATTCCCATGGCCTGGGTCTGGCCCAGCCTAAGCCTTAGGCCAGGCTGGGCTGAAAATTTAAGCCCAAAGTAGAATCAGATAGACCTGATTAGAAATTTTTTTTAATTTTCTTTTAATAGTCCCTCATAAAAATATAGGTGGCCTATGCTTTTCATTAATCAGGCCAGCTTAATTTTTCTTTTCGACCTATGGGCTGGGTCGAGCGGCCTAAATTGATATCTCTAATCACAATGATGAACAACAAGGCGTGTTTATTCACCTTAAATTTTGTACTATCATCAGTAGTTGCCATCAAATAATGGCCCGCATGTCATGTTAGCTAAATCAATAACCTAAATGAAGAGAAATAAATGTTATTTTTCTAGTTATTTTTCTAACTTTTTGTTATTATTACTTTTTGTTATTATTATTCTTCTTTTTATACTTTCATTTTAAAATTATCAAAAAATTCACTTTTATTTTTAGTTGTGTGAAATTATATAATTTTATATTTCAAAGTCATATTAATTCCTAACCTTTTTTTAGTTTGACTATCAAAAAGACTAGTATGTTCTTTGCATTTTTAAATCTTTAGGGCTATACTGTTTGTTCTCATGAGCCTATAATCTTGCCCTCTCACATGGGGTAGTGCTTAGGTAGGGCCTTACCCCTTGTTTGAGAGTAGAGGTATAATCCCATGAGGTTATACAATATTTTTATATTTTTTTTATTGTCCTTTTTTTTTTTAAAAGTTGTTTTGTTCTTTTGATTGTCAAAATTGATTTTGACCAATAAAATTAGGATTAATTTTAAAAATACCTTTTGAACTGTAGACCTTATGCAAGTTGCCCCCTGATTTTTGTAAAGTGTCGTTCTTATCCCTTCATATATGAAAAGTTTTCAAGAGACATCCTTCCATTCAATTTATATACGGAATTGAATGGCAAATCTTATATGGTAATAAAGTAGTTACATTTTTTGCCTAACAGTATACTCTTTCAATCCAAGAAAAAAAAAGCATTTAGGCATCCTAAAACTACATTACATTTCGTTATCTATTAATCTATCTTTCTTCTCATAATTTTCTATTTTCTTCTATATTTTTTGTCTGCAAATCGAAAACCCATGGCAAAAAAGCTTCATACCATAGTTCTGCATATCCAACACAACTAAAGGACATTCCTCACAAGGCCTTTTTAAGCACAACCAATAATTAAATATTATTCTTAAGATAATATCCTAAATCAAATACCATGAATAGAAAATCACCTTTTTTTAGGGAAGAAAAATCTCACAATTTTGAATTCCTAAAGCTTGCACAAAAAGTATCAATCCCAATGCTACAATCCCATCGACTTTTATCTGTCCCTCAAACTCATGATGTGGCTGCAACAAGCATCGAGAGTTTGCTAGACAAAAAACAAAAACAAGAAGTAGAGTGCAACTTCATAAACAAGTCAACAATCTACATATTAGAAGAAAAGAAAGGTAATGTAAGAGTGCCAATTTGAAGATGATGTCAAGTGACATGACAATCAATCTCAACATGCTTAGTTCGCTTATGAAAAATTGAGTTGCACGCAATCTGAATAGCATTTTTTGTTGTCACAATGCAAAGGAGTAGGCCAATGAAGAAACACACCCATATCTACAAGTAGCCAATGCAACCAAACTATCTCATAAGTAGTAGAAGCCATGGCATGGTACTCTGCTTCTGTTAAAGATCTAAAAATAACATCTTACTTTTTGCTCTTCCAAGAAATAAGATAATCGCCTAGGAAAATACAAAAACCAGTAGTAGAATTACAATCTATATGGTCACTTTCTCAATCAACATCAAAAAATGCACGCAACTTTAAGGATGGAAACTGAGTACCATGAAGATACCTCAAAATATGAAGAACAACAACCTAATAAACTGTAGTAGGTGAAGTAACAAACTAACTAACTATATGAATAACATATGCAATATTAGGACGAGTGATGGTGAGATAAACCAAACTACCAACAACAATACAATATAAGCATGGATCTTGCAAAAGAGAACCATTAGAACAGGAAAACCTAGCATAAAGTTTAAGAGGTGTATCAACATTCTTATTATCAATAAGACTTGCATGCTCAAATATGTCAGCTATATACTTAGACTAAGAGAAAAGATAATCTTTTCGAGAGGAGGCAACTTCTATTCCTAGAAAATAATGTAGTGAGCCTAAATCCTTCATTGCAAAATAACAAGTTGACTAGGACTTTAGTGCTGTAATCCCATCAACATCGTCACCAGTAATAATCATATCATCAACATGCAAAGAAAGCTTAATACAGGTGGCAGATTTTTTTTGATAAATAAGGCTGAATCATGATAGTTAGGACAGAATCCAAAATCACCGTAGAAAACTTTGCAAACCAGGCTCTAGGTGCCAGTTTAAGACCATAAAGCGCCTTTCTAAGCCTGCAAACTTCAACAGGTCGATGAAGAACCCCAAGAAGGGGTAACACGTAAACTTCTTCTTAAAGATCACAATTTGAGAAGGCATTTTTAATATCCATCTAAGATATATGCCAGCGCCAAACAGAGGCAACTGTAGTAAGGGTGCGAACTGTAGTCATTTTTACAACTGGGGCAAAAGTTTCCTCATAATTCATACCATACTCTTGAGAATATCCCTTAGCAACTAAATGGGTTGTGTATCTTTCAATAGACCTGTCAGACTTTGTTTTGATTTTATAAACCCAACAAGAGCCAATTGCTCGTTTATCTGGTCGAAGAGGTACTAAATCCCAAGTGTGTGTCTGGTGCATCGTAGTAAGTTCTTTAGTCATAGCTTGCTACCAAAGTGGATCACAAATTACCTCCCTATATCACAAAGGCTCAAAAAGACTATAAATAGAAGCTAAAGCAGAAGCAAAAGAGCTAGAATAATAAGAGTCAGCAAAATTTAGGAGCTAGGTGGAATTACGAATACATGTAGGATAAGCAGGAGGAGTTGCAATCTTAGGAGGTGATGGGGCTATAACAGGAGGAGAGGGAGTAACTAGTGTATAAGGAGCTAAGGTACCAATCGTTGAACTATCAACTGAAGGTCTACAAGAATTGGAATCTAAAGTAGAAGTAGGTGAGTATGAAACAAAAGGGTGTGACATCGTTAGTTTGAGAGTGAAGGAAAAAGATCATATTGAGTCATATTATGAGAACTAACAGGAATAGAAAAGAAAGGTATATGCTCAAGAAAGAACATGACGAGAGACAAATTGTTTTTATTAACTAGATCATGACAACAATATCCCTTTTGACTAGCACCATAACCCATAAAAACATAAATAGCGGACTAAGACAATAATTTACTACATTCGATATGAGCCAAAAGGACAAAACAAGTAGACCCAAATACATACAAGGATGAGTAATTAGGAGCACGACCATATAATTTTTTGGAAGGTGAAAAACCTAAATTGTGGGAGGTGGGAATCCTATTAATCAAATAAGTAGCACTAAGAATGGCTTCTCCCCAAAATTGACTAGGAACATAGGCTAACAATAAGAGAGAATGAGCAGTCTCAACAAGATGTTTATGTTTCCTTTTAGTAATACCATTCTGATCAGAAGTGTCTGTACAAGAAGTTTGGCAAATAGTTCCACCAAAAGCAAGTAATTCAGAAAATTTATTGGAAGTATTTTCCCCACTCAAATCACATCAAAAGCTCTTGATAACGACTATATGTTGAGTTTTGACAAGAGCACAAAAGGCATGAAAGATAGTAAAAAAAATAAGAACGATGCTTCATAAGATAAACCCAACAACAATGAGTACAATCATCGACAAGGAAACATAATATCGTGACCCCTCTTTGTGGGTACAGCAGAATGTCCCCACATATTCGAATGAACAAGATCAAAGGGTGCAAGAGAAAGGAAATACTTCTATAAAGTAGAAAATTTTGCCAATTTGTAACCATTACAATAAGAAATGATTTCACATTTCCTAATGCTTCTATAGAAGCTAAAAACTATAAACGAGATGCTGAAACATGACCAAGACAAGAATGTCATAAATAAAAATCAAAGGATGAACGACTCAAATGAAAGGATGACAAATCAACATCGGAAGCTGCAACTTCTGGTTCTTTAAGCTGATCTAAAACACAGAGTCCTCCTTGCCTATGGCTGATCCCAATCAACTTCTGAGCTTGCAGGCCCTGCACAGAACAAGCAGTAGAGGAAAAGAAAACTAAGTATCTGGATTCATATAACTAAGTAACAGAAACAAGGTCCAAAGTAAGATTAAGAATGTGGTAAACATCAGGGAGGGACAAACAAGGTGTGACAATTGAACCAACGTCTGTTATAGGCATAGGAGTACCATCAGCAGTCATTACTGACACCAAAGAGTTGGGAGATAAAGAAACAAAGGATGACAAAGTATGTGACATATGATGAAAGGCTCCAAAGTCTAAGACCCACAAGGAAGACATACCTAAGGAACTAGAGGGTGACAAACCTATATGAGAAGAGGCAAATATAACATGTGGCTGTATAGCAAGGAACTTCTAAAATTGCTCAAACGCATAAGGGTCCAATGATGGCACAACCATTGCAGTATTAGGATGAGGTGGTCTAAAAGTCCACTGCTGCAATTGATTTCCAGACGGCTTTCACATTGGAGGAACCTGTGATGGCTGTGGCAGATGTTGGTGTTATTATTGTTGGGGCTGTCGAGGTTGTCGAGGTTGCTGTTGTTGTTGGTGCTGCTTTTGTTTGGCTCTATTCAATGATGTAGGACACTGAGCCTTCCAATGGCCCTTTTGCTTACAGAAATTGCATTCATCAAGAGCAACCCTTAAGGTCGACCTATTTTGATTCCTAAAAGGCGGTCGCTGGGATGTTGGTGTTGCAAAGACGGAAGGATTGGATGTTGGAACAAACCTTTCACTGCATGAAACTTAAGGCATATCTCTCATGCCAATAATTCACTGACCACTAAATCCACTGCAGGAAGTGGACTGCGATGCAAAATCGACCCACGCAACTCCTCAAAATCATCACGAAGCGCCATCAGAAATTGAACCAGTCATTTTCTTCTATTCGGGCAATGTAAGGACCAAATGCCCATAATTCTTCCAATTCTGTAAGTGCAAACTGGTCCCATAAGTTGGTCATAGTATAATAAAATTCCTGAATGCTCATATTTTGTTGTTGAAGGGCACGAATATCTATCTCTACTTGGTACTGTTTTGCAAAGTTAGACAGCGTGCACAATCTTGTCAAATAATCCCAAACTTCCCTGGTAGTCTCATACTTTGCCAACTGGGTGCCTATCAAATGCACGACAGAATTATTAATCCATGTAATAATCTTCGAATTGTCTGCTTCCTAAGCATTCAACTATTATGCATAATCAGTAGCCTTTTTATCAGCAGGCTTGAGCGAAGTGCCTGTGACATAACCTCACATCTTTTTGCCCTTTAAAAAATTCTTCATTACATAACTCCAATACGAATAATTCTTCCTATTCAATTGCACACTAATTGATTGAAGAGAATCGTCTCTAGCTCCAGCCATTGCAAATGGCACACTAATGAAATCAGAATTCAAACCGCAAACAAATACAACGTAACAAATAAAGCCAAAAAAAGCAACAATTCTCTTGTTTAATTGTACAGCAAATTATCGCAAAAACCAGGGCACAGCAAAACCCCGAAAGCAACTGTAGAAGAGTGAATCCAAAATCAAACAATTATTTCAAAAGCAACGTGTAGAAACCCAAGGTTATACGCAATAAACCTCAAAAGCAACCTCTTCCTTGGTTTTTTTTTTTTTGTTACTCGACACAAAATTCCAAAAGAGTTCTTTTTTATAAGAAACCAAAGTAGCGGTAGAGCCTTTTTCAACTCCTTTTTGCCAATTGCAGACTTCAATCACAATCCCAAAGGCATAATTGCAACCACAAGAACAAAATTTGAAATACCCAACGGGAATCCTAAAAGCTCATGCTTTGACGCAATGTGAACAAATTGCGCAAAACTGAGGCTAGGTTTCTTATTGATTTGCATTGTGAAATTCATCAGAAAACAACGTACAGATAGGCTTAATAAAACAAGAGAGAAAAAGACTATTCTACCCTAAATGAAAAATAATAATAACTAATTAACACCTTTTGCATTATCAGGCAAACATTAACTGCCTTCAGTGGCCTTGTTGTCTTCCTATTTCCAGATCATTGGATAAACAATAATCTATATCATTTATACCCATACATTTATTTACCCAAAACCAATAGCAAACATTGCTTGGATCACCATATTCTAGTAAGGGTACACAAGAGGATCACTTGCTAGCTTTTACATTCAACGACAACTTATTGCACCAGATCTTTTTACAAACCAGTAGCTTTCTCTTCCATTTTCAAAGACCCATAAAACCTATTTGCTGCAATTAGGGGTGGTTTTTTTTTTTTTTTTGGATCATGTCATTTAAATGACCCACTACAAATCATGACCAATTTTACGTTATTCTCCTTCAACTTGCTATTTAATTACTCCCAAATAGGATTCTCCATCCACGAAACGACTTTTCTTGAAAACTTTCCACATATGAGGAGTAAGAATAATAATTTTAAAAGATTTTGGGGCAACTTGACATGAGATCCAGAGTTCAAGAAGTACTTTTGAAATAAATCCTAAAAATAAAGCATAAATTTAAAATTATAAAATATCAATGTGATACAGTAAAATTAAGCATGAATTTAAAATTATAAGATATCAATATCATACGGTAAAAAATATGAGGTAAATTTTTTTTATTATAGCCTCAAATACAGAGTATTAAACAAATTAATCAACAAGTAAAAAAAAAACCTCTTTTTCAACGTGCCATTTTATGTAATTATCTCCCATCGTATTGTTGTCTTGGTAGAAGTGTTGATCATGCATCTAATGTAGTTTTCTATGCATAATACATCGAAGGTTCTTGGTTTCTTCCTCGACAATTTGTATGATGATTGTTAATTAGTGGAAAAAGGGCCAACGATCGAGACTTTATGTTTTTTAATGAAACAACGATAGAGACTTTAAGGGCAGGTTGACTTCCTTTATGCATCCAGCCGCTTCACTAATGTGAATAGGTTATACAGAAGGGTGGGATAATTATATACTCTTATGCGTGTTCCTTCTTCGAACCTTTTGGTATATGTTGCCCCCTAACTATAGATCAGATCCACCACACGAGCAACTCAATTCCGCACTACTGCTGAGTCGTCAGACTTATCCACCAAGGGATTCGGGGAATTTTTGTGGATTGCATTGGAGGAAATCTACCCTACGAATTCAATTTGTGTTGATTTGAATATTTTAATTTAAGTTGTGTGATTTGAATTATTATTCGAATTAATGTTTGGATGTATAGTTAACGTATTAATCTAAATAGCAAATAAAATTGAAATTTGTGTTTGGATAAATAGTGAAAAAAGTTTTTAATTTTCTAATAAATCTAACAAAATCTTAATGTTCATTATATTAAAAAATATGTAATATAGATCTTAATTTATTACTCTCTTTATTATGAACATAATAAAAGAATAATTGTCTCAATCAGATATCAAACAAAGTTATGATTTTTTTTTCTTTTAAATATAGGAGAAAGAAAATCCGAAAAAAGTTAGTACTATATTATAGCATGTGGATTCAAATATTATGAATTCAAGGGGGTTAAAACTCAAATTTTATACTCAAAATTCAATTAAAATTTGAATTGAGATTCGAATATTTTCTTTTAAATATAGGAGAAAGAAAATCTGAAAAAAGTTAGTACTATATTATAGCATGTGGATTCAAATATTATGAATTCAAGGGGGTTAAAACTCAAATTTTATACTCAAAATTCAATTAAAATTTGAATTGAGATTCGAATATTTTCTTTTAAATATAGGAGAAAGAAAATCTGAAAAAAGTTAGTACTATATTATAGCATGTGGATTCAAATATTATGAATTCAAGGGGGTTAAAACTCAAATTTTATACTCAAAATTCAATTAAAATTTGAATTGAGATTCGAATAT
>CAMOHE010047706.1:20588-48471 GCA_946598075.1 Artocarpus hirsutus
TAGTACTATATTATAGCATGTGGATTCAAATATTATGAATTCAAGGGGGTTAAAACTCAAATTTTATACTCAAAATTCAATTAAAATTTGAATTGAGATTCGAATATTTTCTTTTAAATATAGGAGAAAGAAAATCTGAAAAAAGTTAGTACTATATTATAGCATGTGGATTCAAATATTATGAATTCAAGGGGGTTAAAACTCAAATTTTATACTCAAAATTCAATTAAAATTTGAATTGAGATTCGAATATTTTCTTTTAAATATAGGAGAAAGAAAATCTGAAAAAAGTTAGTACTATATTATAGCATGTGGATTCAAATATTATGAATTCAAGGGGTTAAAACTCAAATTTTATACTCAAAATTTAATTAAAATTTGAATTGAGATTTGAATATTAATGTCACTAAATGCATGTCTAAATTCAATCTAAAGATTTGAGTCCAAAGAAACCACTTAATGCTTAAAACAAATGGGCTCTAAGTGTAAGAAACTCTCGTGAACGTGTAAAAAAAAAAAAACTCACTCTATAGTATAGTCTATACACAAGAGGAGAAAAAAATATTTGCTTCAATACTCAATTTCGAGTATATACATCTGTGTATCATTTAGCTAACACACGCGATCCAAAACTCGGGAACTAGGGTGATTAAAAAGAAATTGTAATAACAACAACAATAAATGAAAATGTGAATGCATGAACCGATCAAAATTAAATATCAAATTTTCACATGTGACATACTTAGATCAAGTTTGATGCCAAATATACCATATATAAAATTTTACACCGAAAATAGCAATACATTAGAGATATGTACCCATCTTTAATAGGTCATTTATGACCGTTCTAGAGGTGTCAATTTGACGGACGGCCTGGCCCGACCCTACACTGTAGTGGGCAAGGCTGGCTTGGAACACCAAGGCCCTTCAAATATTGGCCGTTTAAGGGTTTTAAAAAATACGCCTATAAATTTAAATTATAAAATTGCATTAGTTGCATTTTGAAAAAGATAAGAATTTTTTTAAAATACTCTATATAATATTTAGAAGACTTTTCTTATACTTGGTCCCATAACTCTATACTTGTTAATTTTTTTTTATCAAACTTCATTTCATAAAAATTCAAAATTTAAATTTAAAATTATAGGGCCAGCTCGACAAGGCTTGGGCCTGAGTCTAGCAAGCCCTTTAAGGGCCAAGCCTTGGGCCAGAAGGGACCCTTGAGCTTGACCCAAGCATGACCCTTTTGTTGCAACTATGTAGTCTAAACTACAAGGTTAAAACCGTAGTTGATTTGAAAATTCAAATTTTGTGAAAGAAACTGCAATAACGAAGTAGGTTTGAATCGTAATTTCATAGTTTAAACTAAGTTGCTAAATGGCCTGGTTTAAAAAATGATGTATTTGATATGCAATTTTTATTTGTGTTTTAATATGTAATTTTATTTAAAATGCTACATCTACTTTTTGTCATGTTAAATTTTGAACACGGTAAAAGTAAAACTTTAATACTAAAATAATTTGATAATGTTAATGTTATAATGATTAAATTATTATCATTATTATTTTTAAAATAGAGATTGCATTCAAAATTAGAAAAGTACAAACACTAATTCAGATGTGAAAGACCATAACGTAATTAGTGACTTGACCCCAACACTAAACTGGAACCACCAGCAAATTCAATCGAAAACTTTCAAGGAGTAAAACATATATTAAGTTTCAACCTGTTACACCATTAATCAAGCACATAAAAGGCTCTTTCACACATGCCACGATAGGCTGTGGATAACTTCGATCGGACAAGATTGAGAAGTTAAAAAGCATCAAAGCCTAGCACAAACCTGGAAGGTGAGGAAACTACTTCTATTATTACAACAGAAAAACAAAACAAAACTACACATGATGGTAACATCAACATCATTATTTGACACAAACAAAACTAAAAACAAAGGGCCTATTTGATAGTGTTTTTATTTTGATTTTTGTTTTTAGGAAAATCTAAACAAGAAATTGTTTTAAAAAATATGCTAAGACTATTTCTAAAATTATGTTTGGTTGTATATGGTGGTATAGTTTTTTAACACAAATACTTTTTTAATAATTTTTTAAATATAAATAAAACCCAATTTTAATTTTTTAAAAAACTAATTATTATTTAATTAATATTTCTTTTTATGTTTCTCAAACGAAAAGAAGAGGAAGATTCCTTCCTCTACATCTGCTTCAGTGAGACCAAAGCGGCGGTGACCCATGTGAAGATCGACGACAACGATAGAGGTAGCCCTACCTGACGACGACGATTGCCCCTCGGATTTCCCCTACACCCTCAAATCTCCCTTCACCGTTTGATCTCCACCATCACTAAAACCTAGCCCCAGTGTCACAAAACCTAGACCAACCTTGGTCTCCATCATGAAACCCATCCCCTTTGTCGACTTCTAACCAACGAGATAGCAATTAAGGCCATAAAAGAGAGAAAGATAAAATGGTGGCAGAGGGAGCTTTAGTGGTAATGTTGGGCTGTGGTTGGGGCTGGTGGCTATGGGTTAGGTTCCTTAGAGAGAGCAGGCGGGGGGGTGGGGGTTGTGGTGGTTATGGTCGTTCCTGTTTTGGTTGATTAGAAGCTTTGGAAAATATTGAAAACAACTTTTTTTTTCAAAATATACGCAAATTTTAAGAATTTTGAAAATCATTTTTGTTTTCATTTTCTACAAATTCTTAACCAAACAATGTTTTAAAAACATTTTTATTTTTTGTGTTTTTGAAAATGGGAGACAATGGGGCTGTTTGTTTTCATTTTCAAGAACATTTTTGTCATTTTCAAACATATGGTTTCCAAAAACAAATTTGAAAAGTTGTTTGGTTATATTTTTAGCCTACAACAATTTCAATAACATTTTGCAAAAATCTCAAAATTGGCTTGAAAAAAGAAAACAAATTTTCATCGTTTTCATTTTTTCCATCTCCCATTTTCACCATTCTCTCTCTCGAAAAAAAAGGGACTCTCCCTAAGTCCTCAAGCTCTCTCCTTCCACTTCGTTGAAATGAGCACCTCCCCAACCCCAATGCTGGCGAACCCAGCGACCCCCGACCACAGCGCTAGCGAACGTAGCGCCATGAACCCAATGACTCCTGACCCAACATCGACAAACCCAGCGCCTCCTCGATCCCAGCTCTGGTGAACCCAGTGACGCCCTACCCAACGCCAGTGAACCCAGTAGCCCCTACCCTACTACCCCCTGACAACACCGCCTCCCCGACCCTAGCGCCCCCCGTTAGTTTCCCTTACCCCAGCGCCTGCAAACACAGAGCCCCTCTGCTTGTGTTGGATCTCAATCGAAGCCCATGACGGCCCGAAAAAATCACAACAGAGAAAATTGCGACCGACATGGCAATGAAATTCGACGACATGGTGGCTGTAGAGGGATTCTCAAAGAGACAAGAAGGAAAGAGATGAGAGGGAAGAGAGAAAATAAAGAACAAAATCTAAGTGTTGTTTACATTAATATTTTTTATTAAAAATATTTAATTTGGTTTAATGCAATAATCAAATAGATTAATTTAAAATTTTTTAATGAGCGTTTTTAAAAACATATACACCAAACACATTTTTATTTTTCTCAGCTAAGGATAAAAAGTATCAACTAAACACAATTTTTAAACCAGACCCAACACATTTTTCAAAATATTCTCATTTTTAACTTTTTTCAAAAACCAAAAACAAAATAAAAAATTACCAAACGGGGCCAATGTTTTGAAAACAAAATTAAACACCCCCAAAAAGTTACAAAACAAGCAACAATGCAATCCTCGATGACAAGCCGACAACGGCTTCAGGAAAGAAAAACCATAGCCAATATTGTAATCTGATAAGGAGCTGAGGAAAAGACAAAACAATAGCAAGAGGAACCCCACCATACATCACAGCCCGCCGTCACTAAACATGAAGAAAGCCCCCCCACAAGTCTACCCTCCAGCAAAGGCCAACCTTTCCCGAGGACATAGGCCAACCAGCCCCCCTCCACCTCTAGCTAGCCGAGGAAAAAACCTTCCCAACCCCTCTTCCAAATAGATCTGACTATCGCCGCCCATAGCCACCCCTGACTTGGGGATGCCGACGCATTCAGACAACCCGAAACGGCCACCACCCACTTGCTCGATGTCACACCCCCAAGCCCAAACGTGTCCCTCTGACCCTAACACCGATCACGTGACTACCAGAAAAAAGAACGTTGTGCTGGTAAGCGACCCATCCATGAGGTCAGGAGTCTAAAGGCCAGCCCATAGCCAGTGCCAGACTCCGACCCTTCGAATCCACACACAGAGTTTAAACCAAAGAAAAGAAACAGGAAACCCTAGCAAAGGGGAAGAGAAGGAGTCACTTGCAATAAAACTCTAGTACATTAGCCTTGATTAGATATTAAATTAATCACATCAATCAATAACAATCAAACGCTAAAATTTGGCATATTGTTATACAGGAGAGTGATTTTCTTTACTTCAACAACATAATTTTGCATTTACACACTAAACAATTGCTAACTTAGAGATTCTACAACAAAAGGACTCACGAAAAGTTACGGAGCCAATATTTATGCTCTACAGACTGTAAACGATGGGCGTAATTTGTATGTTTATTATTATTATTATTTTATATAGAAGGATGTGTCGTCTTCTGCATTTCAGCTAATCTTCCAGCTCCTTAGTCACCAGCATGTTGTTTTGTTTAAGCTCTTGTTTGTGTCGTAGGACGGAGTAATCCAATGAATAGACATCTTCAGCTATGAGCTTAGCCCTCTGTCTGTTTGTATCCATAATAATTAATTGTCTTCCATTTATTATTACAGGTGTTCAATGTATCATTGGCCAATTTTCCTAAAAGACTAGGAACTCCCACATATGACCAATCGTTTCATATGCAAAAGGCTCCGTCCCAGTTCCAACTTAGGCTTGAAGCTTCTACGTTAGCAGCCAAAAAAACAAGCCTCTCCATGTCACGTCATTGGCACGCTTAAGAATACGCATATCCATGCATGTCGGCGCACGTGTGGTGTTTGTAAGCCAAACCAAAGAGTAATGTAATAATAACATGGGTCGTTTATCTCCATAAAAAGAAAAAAAAAAAAAGTATAGTTGGTTTGCTGGTCTAAGTACAGGCCAACATATGAATGGCTATCACAATTTACAAAATCTCATGTATGGTTTACTGTATTAGATTAGAAAATGGTTGCCAGTGATGATTAAAAAAAAAAAAAAAAAAGAACCAGGTAAGTTTTACTGTGAGTTCTCTGAGTCAGAGTTTAGATTTTGTTTTTAGTGAAAAAAAACTAACAAAGGGTTTTTTTTTTTTTTTTTTCTGGAAGAAACCTAATAAAAAGTTTGACATAATTACACTACACACAAGATCATATCATAAGATCGTTTTATGATGGCAGTTTTATTTTGCAATTTTAAACCTAAAGTATACAAATAGACGATTCTTCTAAGATGATTCACACTATAAATACTGGAACCTTTTAAGGTTCGCAAATGCGTGGTTTGTATTATTTTATTTTGTTCCTGTAACATTTAAGTTCACGCAAGTATATGTTGTTCTTGATACGATGGAACAACCCTCATTAAAAAAAAAAAGAATAAAAAAAGAAGAAAAAAACACAGGTTTCTAAAAAAGAATAAAAAAAGAAGAAAAAAACACAGGTTTCTACTTTCAACTATCATACAAGATTACAAATCAGTCTCCCAATTCCGAAAAAGAAAAAAAAAACCTTGCCTGAGATTTACAGGGTGTTTAGGAGAGAGGAATTAAAAATATTAGTTTAAAAATTATAAATATAAAAGTTTTATATTATAATAATTTTTTTATTGTAATTATTGAGAGTTTTATATTTTGTTCCAATCGAGACATAAAGTAACTCATTAATACTTCTCTTTGGATGATAATGTTTGTTTTGAAATTGTTAGATATAAACATGATTAATTATATGTCACTATAGAAAAGCAGATAATTATACTTTTTTTTTTCCAGAATTTGCAGCATTTTTATTTATTAATATTATATAATTTTGCTCCAACAGGCACGTGACCTTTCTATGAAGTCACATCAAATTATGGACGAGTCTCGAGGGAATGAACCTCGCATTTCAGCGAATATACTACCATTTAGCTCGTTTAGTTTAGTTGGTAGAGGCTATTTTGTTTAAACAAACGATTTAGATTTAAGTTTTTATAAATACAGATGTTTTATTACCTTTGAGTCTTTGATCGACTTTAAATTAATCGAATTAAACCGTGCAAACGTTAAAAGGTCCTTAAATATAGGCACAATTCGTGGTGGGCGGACACGGGATGTTTTTTTTTTGTCCCCCTCAACTCACTGATTGTTCATTATTTAATTGTTTGGGAACGTGCCGTGGGGGATGGAGATAGAGAGAAGCATGGGCTTCCGTAAAGGATAGAGAAGGATAACAAAAATCATGGCGTCGATAATGACTCCGCTTTGATTCAAACGAGAAATTTTGGATCTTTCTAGCTTCTTCTATTTTGGTTTGAGTGCTATATAAACGGCAGTATTTACGCGCCCATGGCGTCGGCTCCTCTGATTCATGCGCGCTGCGGATACTGTCCCAGATTCACGGGCAGTCGAAGAAATGGCGGTGTGACCTCGTCGTCGTCTTCTTCTTCTCCTTCTCCTTCTTCGGCTTCGTCTTCGTGTTCTTCGTCTTCCTCTTGCTGTTCTTCCTTGTCTTTGGGCTTTTCCTCTGGTAATTCCTGCTGTTTCTTCGTGTACTTAGTTTTCTCTGTATTTTTATTATATTCTAATGGCTAAAATTTCGGGGGGAGAATTTGAATTAGGAATCGGAATTTTGAATTAGGTCAGTAGATTTTGGTGATGAAATGAAATGAAGCTCTCGATTGTTGTAGACGATTTACGAACATAATTGTCGTGATTTTGTTAAATCTTGATTGGCCCAATTAAAAGGTCAAGAAAGGAGGATTTTTATCCTCTAAACTGAAGATTTTTAATCCTAAAATAAAATTATTATGGAATTTTGTTTGCTAATGTGATTTTTTAACATCTTGAACGCTGTTTGGAGCAAAGTCTGATTTAATTTGTCAATAATTTAGTGACAACAGTCGTGAAAGATGTTTTTATAAAGTGAACATGCTCCAAATTTTCATTTTGGATAGACAGTGTAAGATAAACTTTGTGCAGGCACAAATAATAATTGGAGAAATCAAGGCCTTAGAGCTCAGCCCATGTCTATGACCACTGAAGGAAATTTCGGCTCATCCGGAGGCATTGCAAAAGGGAAAAATGGGCCTGATCATCTTCTTGTCCTCGTTCACGGCATATTGGCCAGGTACATACCAAGTACTGAGAAATTTGGTGTGCGCTAAGTTACTTTTTTTTTTTTTTTTTTTTTTAATTCCCCATATTTGAAGTTGCAAGTCTTGTATCGATTTTTCAGGGTTAATTATATAGTGGATGAATATATAGTTAGATCTTATGGCAACTCTTTTGTGGCAGTGTTTCACGGTTACATTTCCTCTGGCTTTCAAATCATATAAACTTGATTTTAAGTTTTGCAGCCCAAGTGACTGGACCTATTTTGAAGCAGAATTAAAAAGGCGTCTGGGAAGAAACTTCTTAATATATGGTATGTCCATCTTCTTTATTTTCTGTTTAATTTGATCTCATATCACAGAAATATGTTAGTTTTTTCTTCAAGTTGATATTGGACACAAGACATATGTTGGAGTAGGATTTTAGCGCTGTCTATTGAGATATGTTGGCTTATTTTCTTGAATTAAATATATCAAAAGTAAAATTTTATTTAAATGTAGTAATTGCATGACCAAATTTAGTAACAATGCAATAAACATAGAACTTGACTTAGTGTTTACACTTTACTCACTAACTCTATGAATTGTTACAACGCACTGCCTTCTCTAGGAACATTAAGACTGGTGTCAATGGTACATCTTTCTTGGTAAGTAAAACTGCATGCATAAGTGGAAACAAGTGATCTGCCTAGAAAACAAAAAAAAAAGTTTGAAGAATTTAATGCTATCAAAAACAAGGTTAGGGTTAGCCTTAAACAAGCTATCATCTCATTTAGTGTCGCAAATTTGTGCGTATGCTTTTCTTTCCATTTGTCTGGTACTTTCAGTGCAGGAGGTTTATGTAAGTTCTGATCTTTTGCAGCTAGTTCCTCTAACACGTACGCTAAAACTTTTGCGGGCATTGATGGAGCTGGGAAGCGGTTAGCAGATGAAGTGAGAATTTATAATCTGTGCAGACATGTGTAGAAATTTTGACTTCCAATCATGCGTCAATTTTGGACAATGACTTGATCTAGTTGCATCTCGTGTGGCCTTCCATCATAAACAGGTCATGCAGGTTGTGCAAAAAACACAGAGCCTCAAAAGAATCTCATTTTTGGCCCATTCTCTTGGTGGCTTGTTCGCCAGATATGCAGCTGCAGTTCTTTACTCGCCAAATACTCTGAGTAGTTCTGAAAGTAATGATCTTGCAAATCCTACAATGCCAAATTCACAAAATGCATATTCCTCAAAACGAGGTATGATTGCTGGGCTGGAGCCAATCAATTTTATTACCTTGGCAACTCCGCATCTTGGGGTGAGAGGAAGAAAGCAGGTTTGTTCGGAAGGGTACAACTTATGAACTTTATTTTGTCATGATTGCACATGCTAACATCTGCAGATTTTATACGACCCTAGATTTTTTTCTGGGTTGGTAACTTTCTTAATTTTTTGCATTCTAGCTTACAGAAATTCAAATCAGGAACCTTCTTAAAGTGAAGCTAACATTTCATTTCCAGAACTATTTTTGCCTTTACATTATTGATTTGAACATTGTATGAGTAGTTCGTAGAAAGTTCACAAATCTATATGTGCACACAAGCAAAATGTAGGCAAGTCAAGTTTACATTGTTAGGATGCTGTGGGCTCAAGAATTGCGTTAAGATACTTGCATTCACCTTGACCGAAATGTTATTCTCCCGATACAATTAACGTCGGCAGGCCTTTATGCTTAACTTTCTTTTCCATGGACTTTGATCATATTATAATTCCAGTTAACTCTTGTCGATTCTTGCTTCTTAATTTCGTTGAAAATGTACCGTTGTTGGTATGACCATTGTTCACTTTATTTTCTTTCATTGATCCCGGGTGTTGTTCAGCTTCCATTTCTGTTTGGAGTGCCTCTCTTGGAAAAACTTGCTGCACCAATTGCTCCTATTTTTGTTGGTCAAACTGGTAGTCAGCTCTTCCTTACTGATGGTAAACCTGATAAACCTCCACTTCTTTTACGAATGGCATCTGATTGTGAAGACTGGAAGTTTATGTAAGTAGCACAGACAGTTTATGGTTACTGGGACCTTCTCGTTCTTTAATTTTTAAGCCTTTTTTTTTTTTACTTTTCTTTTTTGCTTTCCTAATTAATCTGATGGCTTCATGTGCTCTATTGCAGATCTGCCTTAGGTGCATTTAGGTCTCGCATCCTCTATGCTAATGTATCTTATGATCGTATCCTCCTTCATGACACTCGGAGTGCATTGAGATGACTAATATGTCTTTCATTTTATTTCATTTATCCTATTTACTGTATCAGTTTCTTAACATCATGTAGACATGGTTGGCTGGCGGACATCTTCGATTAGGAGGGAAACTGAACTTGTAAAGGTGTAGTTTCTATGCTTAAATCCTTGGGTATGGTGGTCTTGTTCTCATTAATTGATCCAGAACAATAGACTGGATGGAAAAGTAAATCAACAGTCAGTTGTTAGTGTACATTATTTAACGGTACACCCTTGAACGAGTTCTACAAGAAACATACTAAGGCTACTGTATAAATCTAGTGCTTACTTTTAATATGCTCGTTTTAGATAAAAAAAATTGGACAAGAATAACTATAAATCTAGCCACGTAGATCATGGAGTTTTATTCTTTAGTAAGACTCATTAGATAGGAAGTTTGTGAGAATCGGAAAGGTGAGATGGTAGACAATAATGCAGCAGAGGGTTGGTATGGTGTCTTGCCTAATCAACTTTTAGATTCATCATACAGAGAGGCTGTTTTCTAGGCTTATTTACAAAAATGTAGTACTTACCCTATTTCAACTTATTTTGTAGCTACTTCGTTCTTTTATATGCATCATTGTATAGTTGAGATTCTAATATTTGTGAATGATGTTTTTTCCTGTTGATGTAAGATATTTCATTCTTTAAGCCCCCCCAAAAAAAAAATTCTCATTCTTCTTTTCCCCTATTGTGCAACTAAGCTATTGTATTCCCCTATTATGCAACTAAGCTATCGCAGCTAGTGTTAACTGTCTACCAGTCCTACAAAATTTTATGAAAATTTATTTGCCAGATTGTTCAGTCATCAAGTTTTTAAATAATAAGTTTTTCTCCCTCTCGGCTTTTTTTTTTTTACACAATTTTTATGTATATGCAATGTCATTACAATAGCCACCTCGCCGGTCTTTGGATGGTTATAAGCATGTTGTAGATGTTGATTATTGCCCCCCAATTTCCTCCGATGGCCCACATTTTCCTCCAGAAGCAGCAAAAGCAAAGGAGGCGGCACAGAATGAGCCTAGCACACAAAATACAGTAGAGTATCATGAAATTATGGAAGGTAAAAGTCAATGCATCAATTTATAATGCGAATATTGTAAATGTAATCTGATCGCTATGTCATGATGGAGTAATTTTCTTTTTGTTTTTATCAACAGAGGAAATGATACGCGGCTTGCAGCAATTAGGGTGGAAAAAGGTTGATGTCAGCTTCCATTCGGCGATGTGGCCCTTCTTTGCCCATAACAACATTCATGTAATGATTCCAATTTGATATTTGCTTTGTGTGATGTTTTCTCCTTTTAAATTATGCATGACTTCGATTGATATTTCTAAATTCAGGTGAAAAATGAATGGCTTCACAATGCCGGTGTCGGAGTGGTTGCTCATGTTGCAGACAGCCTAAAGCAGCAAGAATCTTCCCAAATTGTTATGGCCAGTTTGTAGCTATGATATGCTTATAAGTGGAAAATAGCTGAAGCATGGAAAGAGATGTAAATTGAGACAAGCCTAATTTTTTAGCCTTTGCTTCAGGGCAAATCGAAGTGGAAGGAAAACTTGCAAAACGTTATTGCAGTTAGGCATTGAACTTACTCTGTATCTACCTTTTATCATCCTCCTCCTGACTATGAACTAGTATAAGAAAGCTTCTTCGGATGAAAATAAAAGGCAAATTCATCTTTAAATGTATCTGAGATTAATTGAATTTGTGTTTGTTGTGTGGAGTTGAAGGGTAGGTGACTTGATCTTTAACCGTATCAAACCATCAAGGAAGCGTTTTGCACAAACTTTCATCTAGAAAAGAAAAATTATACCAAGGGAATAGATTTAATCTTCCTTGGGAACATTGTAAAATGCTAATACTTTATAAAATATAAGCAAAGCCAAAGTATTGACGTGTCAATGTCACATTTTAACATTTAAGTAGGAAAATTACTCACCAATTCAAAGTTATTTTTGGGCTAAGTTTGACATATCTTACACTTGATGTAAAATTTAGCATCAAGTCTAATGTATGCTAAATTTGACCATTTAATTGCTTCGGTTGATGTATCGTCATTTTTCTTGCAACGTCTACAACATTTTCATGTTCAAATTATTATAAAAAATTAAAATTATTAATTTTATAAGTTTTAGAGTTTAATAATTATAATAAAAGTAGATATAGAATTTGAAATATCATTGGGCATTAGACTATAAAATAGAATAATATATTAGATATTTTATTTTTAAACTCTTTGTACTACATATAATATTAGCATTAGCATTTGCTTCGTATTAGCATTTGCTTCGCGGATGGTCTAAGATAACCTTGCTTGATGACAAAAGAGTAACGCACTATAACTTCAATCTTAACTTTTTAGGACAACTCACATGACACTGACTTTATTAATAGATTTTATCTTTAAATTCACATACCACATCGGTTGGCATTGAAGAGTTAGGGTTAAATTTGAAGCCCGTCATATTATCCTACGAGAAAGTGTAGATTACTCTCTTAATCGAACCTCCTCTAAATTTTGATGCTTTTAGCACAGACAATCCTTGAACTATTATGACAATGTGGTTCTTTAAGCCTTTTCCTTTTTTATCCCTTTATTTATTTTTTGTCTTCATTTAAACCTTTTCCTTTTTTATCCCTTTATTTATTTTTTGTCTTCGTTTTTAGATTACGTCATAGTCCTAAATATATATTTTTTTTAATTTCAAAGAAGTAATCAAATATTTGTCTCATGATAACTTATAATTTTTCAAAAAATAATTGTGTGCAAATTGAGCTGTAACAGAGCTACATATTATTGAGTGAAAACACGTGTCCTACTCAACTTTAATTTTAAAAAAAAATTAATTATATCTTTTTTTATAAAAAAAATTATAGTTGCGCTCTTATTAAAAGTTTGAAATATATTATTATGCCCCCACTTAATAATCAAAACAGATAACTGTGTTTGTATGAAATAAAAACTCTTAGTATTCTTTGACACAATACCTCCACTAACAAAAAAAAGTGTGCTCCGCCACTGAAATTGATATTGAGCTGCCATTATTTTTGAGGTTAGAGCCGGAAACAGAAAAATAAATTTGAGTTATACCAAAAAAGAAAAATCCATGGACCATATTAATACTAAAAAGCACTTCCTATATCAAGAGGTTTTTCCCCCTTCCTCGATCTTCTGAGCTTTGACTTTGATGAACTGTTGAAACTAATGGCAATGGCCTAAAGACCAGCACAACAAATTAATTTCTTTGACAAAAAGGATTCATACTTAAAAATGAAGTAGAGTTTGATGCGGCCTTCAAGAGTCCAGACTCAGAAGTCTTGTTGTTCCATGTACCCAAAAAAAAAAAAAAAGGTATCATTTACACATTGTAAAGACCTTTTTTGGTTTATTGTAAACAGGTTGTGAATTGCGATGGCTTCAACCAAAAAAAAAAAAAAAAAGCTGTGATTGGTTTGACTCTTTACACATTGGTAGGTACATAAACAATCATGTAGCCAAGAAAAAGCAAGGAAAAGACGTGTAAATTAGCTTTGAAATTCTTTGAATTTGTTATCGTCAATCCCTTTATGGCTAAGTCAATTTTAATAATTCTCAATTGACACTCTCAAGACATTAGAATTTTGATGTATTAATCTTTAGAGCAAGATGAAGGGTAATGATATTTGTAAACAAGCAATAGCTGTCCCTATTTATTATCAACATATGTGAATGAACCAAATCTCTTTTTTTTTTTTACATATTATATTCCCTTGCCGGTTAATCAGTTGACCCAATCATTACGTTCGTACATGTTACAATAACCTTTATTGTAATGTTCTTCTTTTTTTTCTTAAATTAATAATTTTGATGATTACAAATACAAAAAGTAAAAGAAGTGACGTAAAAATATGTTCTCTAATTTTTTTGTCCAAAAATATCTTAAAATTAACTAACGCATGGTAGAATTGGAAATCAACTAAATAAAAAAAAAATTTGTTGAGTTGTGTGAAATAAATAGACAAGTGAGAGTACTTAAGGACACTAAATGCGTGCATTTCGTTGCTTAAATTAGACCAAGACAAACAGCCCAACTGGAATCATACTTTGACAACACCTATCCTATCGATATTATTGCCCTAGTAACCATTTTATTTTATTTCTATAAAGAAAATAAATATGTGCAAAAATAACACTTTAAATTTATATTTTCAGTGACTATACCTAAAAAAATAAAGCTAATAAATTACTCATAAATTGGTGCTGATAATTATTAATGAATAATTAATTTTTTGAACAGTTTTTTAGTGAAAATGAAATTTTAGTCCTCACTTGCAATATCAGATGGTACAAATGAGCAAATAAATAAAGGCATAATGCCTATTCAAACGAAATCATTTAGATTAGAACGAACATAATTAGCTAGATAGTTGGCTACAAAATGCCCTCGAGGAGAAATATATGGAAGAGAACCATTATTGACATGACAAATAGCTTTTTAGATATCTTTAATAATCAAAGCTTTAGGGGCATGACGATTTACGAACGTCATTAACCACATTCATAACATCCGACTCAACGACCCAATGACGAAAACCACCATCGACAACACAAACCGAACACCTTCACACACCTCCAAACATTCCCCTACATGCAAGCTACACCTCCCTAGAAAATGCAGTGATGCAGCGCCTAGTACACTCCCTTCCTTATCTTGGATGCAGATCCCAATACCTGTAAATTAAAGATGATCCTTTACAGCCGCATTTTCATTCACTTTAACCGCATCCCGCCCCTGCGCTAACCATCTCTTAGGAACCAAAACCACTCGAGGCATTCTGCTCACATCAATCCTCGCATAAGGAAATACTCACCCAAATGTCGGCCTGCTTAATCCAAGGAAAATGTTACCTCAATGCCTTTTCTATTAGAAACCCAGGCATTTTGGACAATACCCCACAGGAGCATGCAAAAAGTATCGATGTCTTCCTTCTTGACCTTAGTCACAAAGAATGAGCATAGAGAAAACACTAGACCTCCGGAGAAGTGTTTGAGGAGATCCCATATCGTGTTAGAGGAGCAAAGTTTCTAGGCTTTTTGACAATTATAGAAAGTATGGGAGGCATCTTCAACCTTTTCAAAACAAGAAAGACATGGGCTACCTACTTTAACCCCTCGTCGATCTAGTTGGGAGAAGCTGGGAAGAGCCTCGTGACAAACATGCCATGCGTGGATTTTAACTTTGTTTGGAACATGAGCATTCCATAGATGCTTCCATCAAACTACAAAAACCATTTCAACCTGAGGAGTTAGCTTCACACCTATTCTCCCTTTCAACATGATACCTGATTTTACAGTATAACTTTCTTATTGAAATGCCAAAGCATGGTATCCTCCCTATGCACATAACAATAGGGATGCTTAAGAATCATCTCCTAATCAATTTCCTTGAATACGTCTTCAACCTTATTTCTGTTCCACCCCTATTTATCAAGGAGATTAGACACATAAAGATCTTTCTCCCCCATCATTTGGTTGTTGCACCCTTTTTTTGAGTAAAATCTCACCCCCACAAAATGCTTCTCCATATATATGATGAATTTTAACCAATTCGATCTCCATAAAATAATCATTAGGGAAATACTACGCTTTTAGAACCCTCGACATGAGAGAAAAAGGCTGAGTAAGACACTGACAACCCTGTTTCGCAACAAGAGCATGTTTGAATGCTTCCATGTCCCTAAAGCCCATTTTACCCTCGCACTTCCTTTTACACAACCTCTTCTAACTAACCCAATGAATCTTTTAACTATCACCGCCTCCACCCCACCAAAATCTAGCCACCACGACTTAGAGCTTGTCGCATGACATAAAAGGGAATTGAAACGCACTCATTCCATAAGTAGAGGTAGCTTGGGAAATTGACTTGATGAGAAAATCCCTACTTCCAACTGAAAATAATTTCCTCTTCCATAACTATAACTTCTTCCAAACTCTCTCCTTGATCTTATAGAATAGTCTTCATCCGTATCTCCCCAAAAAAGACGGTAAACCCAAACAAGCATTGTGAGTACCATAATTAGAGAGAAGAAGAGAAAAGAAAAAAAGTATCTTTTTGCTTGTCATTCAAATTTGGGCTAAAATTGACCATAGGTTTGTAGAAATTGATGGATTATCCCAAGGCCTGCTCGTACTTCATCAATACGTCCTTAATCCCCTCACAACTTCTTTCATCTGCTTTCCCAAAGATAATACTATCATCAGCAAACAATAAGTGATTAATCCTTGGGGCTGCCTGGCACAAGCAATCCCCATGAGGCAACCTTCACCCTCTATTCTTTCTGACAAGGAGAAGAACCCCTTTAGCACGTAAGAGAAAAAGATAAAGAGACAAAGGACAACCTTACTATAACCCCAAAAATGGTACAACCTGACCACACGGTTCACCATTAATTAGGAAAGAAAACCGAGTTGTCGAGACACAGTCCATGACCCAATATACCTAAGAAGTCGAGAACCTCATTTTCAACATCATCTCCTGTAAGAAATGTTACTCAAACTGATCATAAGCCTTGCTCATGTCTAGCTTGAGTGCCATCTAACCATTTCTACCCCTGGTCCTTCATCTAATGGTATACATTGTCTCAAATGCAACGATAATGTTATCAGTAATTAACTGACCTGAAACAAAAGCACTCTGCTTGTCAAAGATGACAAAAGGCAAAAAGGACTTGGGATGATTTGCTAAAGCCTTAGTAATAATCTCATACACCACGTTACAAAGGTTGATCGGCTCGAAATCGGAGACCTTCCTCAGAGATTTCACCTTTGAAATAAGCACCACATATGTTCCATTAAGGTCTTTGGATGAACTTAGACCATCATGTACATTTAGACAAACTTTTGTAACTGGGCCCACTGTATCCTAATTTTCTCAATAAAATCCAGCATAGATACTATCCAGATCAAGGAATTTCCAAGGTCCTATAGAAAAAGGGCTTTCTTAAGCTCCTCGACAGAAAAGGCTTTATCTAGCTCCTCCCTCATCTCCTACAATACTCTAATGTCCATACCCCTCAACACCTCGCCCAAATTGACATCATCTGGAAAAGATGTAGAAAAAATGTTTATAAAGTAGTTTTGCACCACTGCCTTAATTTCTTCCTTTTTGATAACCCAAACACCACCAACATCTCCCAAGCCTTTAAACTCGTTCTTGACTTTCTGCTTAGAAGCCTTGGAATGAAAAAAAAATGTATGTTTATCTCCCCCCTTGAGCCATTCAATCGTGACTACTGCTTCTAGTAATATTCTTCTAATGTAAGAAATATATCTAATTTCTTTCCTAACAGTGTAGTCGGCTCCTTATGAAGAACAACCCCGTCTACAAAATCAAGTTCATCAATCTCCTTCTGTTAATCTTTAACCTTTCTAGGGATATGACCAAAAGTGTTCCATCCCCACTATACAAGCACATCCCTACAACCTTCCAAAACCAGTTGCAGCTTTTGACCATTTCCCTATATGGTCTCTCTACACCACTGCATCCATACAATCTCTTTATATTCATTATTTGTTCACCACAAAGGCTCGAACCTAAATCCCGCCCTCCACAAGAGCCACTCCCTTATGGTGTCATATACTAAAAAACCAAATACAAAACATGGTGATCGAAATCATAAAAATTCTGATGGAATACACAATGTTTCTCAAAAAGGCCCTTGTTGAAAAAATAAGCTCTAATATGATTGGTTAGTTTAACAAATTGTTATGATTGCTACATGTCGTTTTTATTAGTGAGGCATGTCGTTTTGTTTAGTAGGTGTGCACAATAGGTGCTGATGCATATTGGGTAAGTTGTTGTAATATATATTTACCTAGAAAAAAAAAAACAGAACGAAGAAAAAAATTAGGGTGGCTCATCGATACTCTAGTGAGAGAAAGAGAGAGTACTGAAGAGCAAGAAAGAAAATAGAGTGAGAAAGAGAGGAAACTTATCTGGATTTCTTATTGTATTTTTCTCTAGGATTCTAACTAAATAGGGAGGTGAGTGAGAGAAGAACGATTGAGTGTGTAATCTCTAATTTGAAAACAATAAGAAGCAGATTGAATTCCTAAGGGGAGTTCATGAGGACATAGGCACAAAATTGGCCGAACCTCGATAAAATTTCTATGTGTGATCTTCGTTCATATTGTCTAGTTTTCTGCAATTCCTACAGTGGTATTAGATCTGGGCTTTAGGGCTTGCGGTCTCTGCTCAGTTTAGAAGGGATTAGACTTCAAGAAGCTCTAGAAGACACAGGAGGCCAAGATTTGGGTGTGGGTTCAAAGAATCTTCAAGATTCTAAAGATCTTCCACTTGGTTCACATTCACCCAATGAGGAGCAAGATTTAAGACTAGAGAGGAAGAGATCGTTGTTTCAATATACCCAGCCATGAGCAATATGAAGGTGGAAATTGAGAAGTTCGATGGGACTGAGGATTTTCGCATATGGAGGAGGAAAGTGAAAGGGCTTCTTGCCCAACAGAAGGTGCTTCGAGCATTAGAAGATCCAGTATGATTCCTAGACAGTTTCACCGAAGACCAGAAGCAAGAGTTACTTGAAACGACAACAAGTACAATAATTTTTCATCCTACTGACTCGATCGTATATCTTGTAGATAAGGAAGATACTCCTGTAAGATTTGGAATAAACTTGATGAATTATTCCAAAAGAAAATGTTGACAAACAAGATTTTTCTCAAAGAAAGATTGTTTGGTTTTAAAATGAGCACTGAGAAAAACCTAGACCTAAATCTTGATGAATTCTTGAGGATAAATTTTGAATTAGCCAACTCAGGGGAAAATGAGGCATTGAGTATGAAAATCAGGCTATTATCCTCTTGAATTATCTGCCCGAATCGCACAAGGAAGTTAAAACTGCCATTAAATATGACAGAACATCCATCACCTTAGAAGAAGTTTTGTCAGCCTTAAGGTCTAGAAACCTAGAGCTCAAATTTGAAAAACTATCATCCTCTACAAGTGGTGAGAATTATCTTGCAAAGGGAAGAAGCTTGTAGAGAAACGGGTTTCAATGAAGTAAGAGAATCAGCAAGGCAAAAGGGAAGTCTAGTTCTAAAGGGCCAAATAGGTCCAAGAAATGTTATCACCGTGGCAAAATTGGCCACATTAAGAAGGAGTGTTATGCCTGGTTTAGGAAGAACAAGGAGAAAAATGGGTAAATAATGAACAACAAGATTCTACAAACTTTCAGGACGTTTCTGACAGTGGAGAGGTTCTCACTATGTCAACCAGTGCAAGAGAACATGACTAGATTCTTGACTCAACATGTACTTATCATATGACCTATAATAGAAGTTGGCTCTCAAATTTCGAGAAGGTAGATGGAGACAAGGTAATGATGGGGGACAGCCATACATGTCAAGTACAAGGAATTGGCACTGTTAACTTCAAGATGTTAGATGGATCTGTAAGACATTTGAATGAAGTCAGACTAGTTCCAAGCCTTACCAAGAATCTAATCTCACTTGGCATGTTAGATGATGCATGTTATACCATTAAAATAGACAAAAGAAAAATGAAAATCTGTAGAAGGTCTCTAGTGGTAATTAAAGGGTAGAAAAAGGATGGCCTTTGCCATTTAATTAGAGAAACATTGACAGGCAAGACTGCAGTGGTAACAGCTCCCGAAGATACCCGTGCTGTGCTGTATTATGGCATAGGAGACTTGGTCACATTAACGATAGAGGCCTTTAAGAAATGCAGAATCAAAAGCTTCTTGGCAAAGGAGAAATCAGCAACATTGACTTCTATGAACATTGTGTGTTGGGGAAGCAGCATAGGCTCAAGTTCAAGGCAGGGAAGCATGAATCTAAATCTATTATAGAGTACATTCATTCCGACTTATGGGAACCAGAGAGAACACCAACACACGGAGGCAATAATTATATTTCTATCAATTATTGATGATTTTTCTAGGAAGGTATGGGTTTACTTACTTAAAAATAAAAATGATGCATTTAGCAAATTTAGGCAGTGGAAAAACTTATTGGAAAAGTTAACTGATAAGAAAGTTAAAACATTAAGAACTCATAATGGTCTAGAATTTTGTAATGAGGTCTTTGATAATTTTTGTAAAGAGCAAGGGATTCAGAGGCATAGGACTATTAGAAAAACTCCACAACAAAATGGAGTGGCTGAACGTATAAATAGAACCCTAATGGCTAAGTCTAGATGCATGCTTTTCAGTTTTGGCTTGCCAACGAGTTTTTGGGGAGAATTTGTCATGACTGCTGCCTATCTAGTAAACGGATGTCCATCTAGTGCCATAGAGTTTAAAACCCTAGAGGAAAAGTGGATAGGAAAACCACCTGATTTAACAAACCTGAGGCCACTTGGATGTGCAGCATATGCACATCAATCTAAGGATAAATTAGAATCTAGATCTATTAGATGCATATTTTTAAGATATCCTCAAGATGTTAAGGGATATAAGTTATAGGTTAGAGAGTCTGGAGGCTTTAAAATAATAAGAAGCAGGGATGTAATATTTATTGAGAATGATTTTCTTTTATTACAAAGAACTACCCCTCTTGCAAGAAAGGAAAGTACTATTACTAACCCTGCAGGTACAATTGAAAACCAAGTCAACCTTGATGCAGTTGAGCAACAAAACGATGATAAAGTTGACATGGTTCAGATGGAGCCAAATCAACCTCTTCAAAACCCTATCCCACATGAATAAGGTGGAGTTGATGATATTTGTGAGCCTAATTTAAAGGTTCACCAAGGAACTAATGCAGAGGCATTTGAAGAAATGCAACAACCTATTCAAAATCAAACAACAAAATTGCTAAGCGATTATAATCTAATTAGAGACAGGTAAAAGAGGGTTATTAAACCAACTCAGAGGTTTGGTTTTTCAGCTTTAACTGATCTTCTGGCTTATGCCTTCTTGATAGCAATGGAGTTTAACAAAATAGAACCAAAAAATTATCAAGAGGCAGTGAACAGCAATGATTCTAAGTTTTGGTTAGCAGCTATGAAGGAGGAAATGAATTCTCTGTACAAGAACAATACTGGTAATGGTGAGGAGACCTAAAGATCAATTTACTATAGGTTGTAAATGGATTTTCAAGATAAAAGAAGGTAGCTCAATACAAGAACCTGTAAAGTACAAAGCAAGGCTAGTTGCAAAAGGGTTCACATGGAGAGAAGGGATAGACTTCAATGAGATTTTTTCTCCTGTGGTGAAGTACAAGACTATTCGAATTATGCTTTCCTTGGTGGCTCAATTTGATCTAGAATTGGAGCAAATGGACGTAAAAATAGCGTTCCTACATAGAGAGCTAGATGAAACTATATACATGGAGCAGCCAAAGGGATTTGAGGTTTAGAAGGAAAAAGACATGATCTGTATGTTGAAAACGTCCCTATATGGGCTTAAGCAGTCTCCAAGACAGTGGAACTTAAGGTTTGATACCTTCATGTCTCAACAAGGCTTTCTCAGGAGTTCCTATGATCCATGCTTGTACTTTAAAGGAGATAATATTTTTGAAGCTAAATATCTATTACTGTATGTAGATGATATGCTACTAATCAGTAAGGAGAAAAGGAAAATTGATGACATGAAGAAGATGCTACAATCTGAGTTCGATATGAAAGATCTTGGGGCAACCAAGAAGATTTGGGAGTAAATATTAAAAGGAGCAGAAGAAATGGAACCATGTTCTTGAGTCAGCCAGGGTACCTACAGAAGTTGGCAAACAAGTTTGGAATGACAGGGTCTAAACCAACACAGTAGCCTTTTACAAACCAACTTCAGTTGTCTAAATAGCAGTGTCCCACAACTAAAGAAGAAATGCAAAGGATGGCAAAGGTACCTTACACTAATGCTGTCGGGTCTATAATGTAGTCTATGGTATGTTCCAGACCAGATCTTGCCTTTGCTATCAGTGTGCTAAGCAGGTTCATGTCCGATCTTGGTCTTGAACATTAGAGGGCTATGAAATGTCTGTTGAGGTATATTGTAAGAACTAAAGAGGCTTGTAACGCCCTTAAATGGGGGTTAACAGTTTTTAATGAATTAAAATAAAAATAAAAAATAAAAGTAAAACTTCAAAAATAAGGTTGCCCAGGACTTAAATGAAGACTCTCAAATCAAAAATATGAATATAAATGACAGTTAAACTACAATTTAATGTAGCACCTTAAATTTAATAATATAAAACTGTCGTCATCATCATTTCAACCTTCAACATATCTTGATACAGTCACAGAATGTAATAATCGATGCTTACATTATCATGAAGAATATTCTTAACAATTGAAGCAATTCCAATGTAATATAGTTACATAGCTTCCTTAACTATTTTCCTTGTGGCTGCCTCACACTTAGTGAATCCTGAAAAGAAAAAAAATATAAGAGAATGAGCGTAAACATGCTCAATAGGGAAAACTATTACTCACCTTTATGTTTTTATCATTACGACATTAAAACTTGCATGGTTAACTAATGCTCATCATTATCCAAATTATAAGATTTATTATGCTCATATTCCGTAGATACCATAGTTAATTATTATCGAGTTTCATACATATATATATATACAAATATTACAGTTTATTATTATTCCTAGGTATCTATGTTTAATAGAGTATCACTCAACTCATCGAAACCCAAATGGGCACGCTTGACCACCCTCAAATCATTCCAAGGGTGTTCCGGTGATGGGACATCAAGCCCCGAGTCCTCACCAAGTTGATTCCTATATAGTGCATTCTGGGACTTTCGACCCAAGGAAGCGTCATCACCTCCCCTCTATTTTACCTTTTAGGGTATTCGTACTCAAGAATATAACCGCCGCTCTCTTCACGTCTCACCATGTCTCTATATTCAATTATTATTTAAAGAGTATGTTTTTCTAACCATGCTTCTCAATTTATAACAACATGTGTCAATTTATTAGTTCCTCTCTGTACAATACAGGACGAGTTCTACATCGTTATGTTATAGATATAATCATATACTTTCAAAATAGCATGTACATATCTTGGAACATAAAACAACAAATTTTAATTTATGAAAATCTCACTAAAGATGATTAATAGAAATCCCTACCTTCCAAGCTTATCAACAATCTTTTAATCTCGGAATCAATTGACGTTAGCTCCATACTCCCTTGATACTAAGGCGTGCATAAGGACAATTAAAACTAAAGCATTACATACAACAATATTCATAAGTAAATCATGTGTAAATCCATCTTACTTGTGTGCCATTAAAGCTTTTATGCAAATTTCTTTTTGAATACCAAAGTAAACAATTTTTGTCTTAATACAATATAAACTGTATACAAGTAATCTATATGTTTTAGCCCGTAATAAGATTCATCAATCACTTAGTTCGTATTGGAAAAGTTACAAGACATTAAGGAATTAGGAGATGAACAAAGTTGGGTCCTTGTTTCAAGTTAGCAGCTGGTATACCATAGCAAACTAGTAGTATACTTTTGCAAAAAGTACAAGTTTACTATTTACAATCTGCACACTAGTTAACAGGTGGTTTACTTAAGGAAAACGGGCGATATACTGCCACTGGCAGGTTTACTAGTTTCCAATCTGAAAATTAAAAAATTCATAGAAAATAAATACAACTCTGATTTAGGCTTATAATAGCTCGTTAGAAAGCTTAGGATGTTTACTTTTTAAATGTGCAAACCATTTACAAAATTCATTTTCATTTAATACCAGAATTTCAAGAAAGAGCCATTACCCATAGAGGTATTACAAATTTTATAGAATATCAAGTTTCCCTTTACCCCAAAGCATATTTTCCTTGTACAAAATCTCAAAACCATATTAAAATATATAGTATGCATTATATACTCATAATAAACATTTTCTCGTGGATTTTTTATACCAATATCATCATCAAACCATATCTCAAGCATTTCTTACAAATAGGGGTAAAAACATGTTTATATCAAACTTGCTCATTCAAAACCATAAATGCAAATTGTGTAGCAAAATAAATAAGCAAATTCAAAGTAAAGATTGTAGATAATACTAGATTAATTTTCTAAAAATCTAACCTCAAAATCTCATTGAAAACTTTAAGTCATCAATTCAGGGGATTAAAGCTCAAGTTCAACTTTAGCATGGAGACTTTTGAACGACATGGAGCTGGGTTTCTCAGACTTAGAGAGTAAAAGAAAGAAGAAAAAGAAGAAGAAGAAGAAGAAGAGAATGAGAGGAAGACATTTTAAGGACGAAGGGAGAGATAAGTTTTGCACGGAGAAAAGAAAATGAATACATGGTTTTTCTTTGTTGGAGGGCCCGATTGAAGAAGGAAAATAATGGGAAATGGGAGACAAGTAGGTGACACATTAAGTGTATTATGTCTCCTTCGGAGAATTTAGTTAATATAATATCAAATGGCATTTTCGTAATTAATTTGATGTTCAAAGAGCGCTTCGGTAAATATACTAAATAGATATAGAAAAATTTTTAGAAAATTTTGAAATAGGTGGAAATAAATAGGATGAAATAGATTTTAGATGAAACAGATTTTAGTTGACACACTAATAGTTAATTTAATTACCATATTACTTATTAAGAAAATAATGGGTGTCACAAGGCTGGTTTATGCCATAAGAAACATGGTATAGAGGTAGATATTGTCGAATATGTTGACTCAGATTATCCTGGGGACAGAGATAGTAGAAAATCGACATCAGCATATTTTTTCTTAGTAAGTGGTAATTGTGTAAGTTGGAAGTCACAGTTACAATCCATAGTAGCATTGTCCTCTACAAAAGCTGAATACATGGCAGCCATTGAAGCAATAAAGGAAGGTTTGTGGATTCAAAGGTTGCTACAGGAGTTAAAGGTATATAATGGAGTAGCTAAAGTGTACACAGACAGCCAAAGTGCTCTGCATTTGTGCAAAAATCCTATATCCCATGATAGGACAAAACATGTAGAAGTCAGTTTTCATTTCATTCGAGAAAAGATCAATCAAGGACTGATTAAGATCGAGAAAGTATCAACCGAAGATAATCCAGCTGATGTAGGAACCAAGATAGTCACTCTTAACAAGTTCAAACATTGTCTAAACTTGTTAGGAATGGATACTGGGTGATAGATGATGGAAGCAAGCTTGGATCCATGGGATAAAGATTTGCTTGAAGAATCGTATTAGAACTGAGGTGGAGATTGTTGAAAAAATCAGCTATAATATGATTGGTTAGTTTAACAAATTGTTATGACTGCTACTTGTCATTTTTATTAGTGAGGCATGTTGTTATGTTTAGTCGGTGTGCACAATAGGTGCTAGTGCATATTGTGTAAGTTGTTGTAATATATATATATATATATATATATATATCTAAAAAAATAGAATGAAGAAAAAAATTAAGGGGGCTCATCGATAATCTAGTGAGAGAAAGAGAGAGTATTGAAGAGCAAGAAAGAAAATAAAGTGAGAAAGAGAGGAAACTTCTCTGGGTTTCTTGTTGTATTTTTCTCTAGGATTCTAACTAGATAGGGAGGAGAGTGAGAGAAGAACGATTGAGTGTGTAATCTCTGATTTGAAAACAATAAGAAAAAGATCGAATTCCCATGGGGAGTTTGCAAGGATGTAGGCACAAAATTGGCCGAACCTCGATAAAATTTTTATGTGTGATCTTCATTCATACTATCTAGTTTTCTACAATTCCTATAGCCTTTTTAACTGAAATGTCTCAAACAATGGTCGAGTCATTATTCAATATTACCAGAAGGGTCATGAGCATTGTTCCAAGTTCAAAGTGCCCCATGGAACTCCGTATCCACTAAATCACATTCTTCCATAGTTTCTTTAAAATCATTCATACTCCTATCCACCTGATTGGAGCCTCTAAGTTTTTCTAAGAGATGGAAGATTTCATTAAAATCTCTAACTACTAACCATGGAAGAGTAACATGCCTAGAAGCTAGTGACGCAATTCCCAAGAGTGATCCTTTTGAGCCTTCTCAGATTACCCATGGAAACCTTTAAACCTCTAAAGCTTATCTTCTGGCATTGAGAAAAAATAGTCAATATGAAAGCAAGAATAGCTCTTTACCTCCACCTCCTAATTATCCCGCCATAACAGTAATAGACTTTCACTTTTTTCCTATACAATCAACATGAAAGCTCCCCCCAAATCCCAGCCTATCCTTCATTATCGTCGTTGCCTGACCTTTAAGTCTTGTCTCTAAAATGAAGACTAAAATAGGTGAAAAGCTCTGAATAATCATCTGAACCTTGTTGAATGCCTGCAATTTCCCCAACTCGCGAGCGTTCCATGCAATAGAACTCATTAGTCCTGGCAGGGTTGTATTGCAACCTCCGCTGACCTCTGCATGTTTGATGTGTCACTCAATGCCACCCTTTTTTTGTCACCCAATTTCCTTTTAATCACCATCAAATCCATAATCCACAACACCTCTAAACTCATGCCTTTCCTTGGCTTTTAAAGAGATTTACTTTGCTTCCCCCACCCCCTCCCCTGTTCACACGTAGAGGAGCTTTCGAATTAAAACAGAAATGGTTTTTTCCATTAGAATTTTCAAATTTAGATTTCTCAATCACCTTTGTAGCATGATAGTACATAGGGAGCCATACACATCCAAAGGCCCCTCTACATCACTTGTCAGCATATTGTCATGTCCCAAAAGAGCTCTTGTTGAGAGGTGGGCAGCCCAAGACTTAAGTACTGCTCTTCGGTCCTCTACCTAGCCGATGTGAGACTTTTTATACGTTACATTCTCCTCCACCCAATCACGTGATGCCCCCGTCACAGATCGGCTCCCCTGAGGGTCCCACTGGACCGTGGAGAGTCCACACACCAGGCAGGTAGTACCCTGCTCTGATACCACTTGTCACGTCCCAAAAGAGCTCTTGTTGAGAGGTGGGCAACCCAGGACTTAAGTACTGCTCTTCGGTCCTCTACCTAACCGATGTGAGACTTTTTGTATGTTATAATATGCTATATTAATCATAGGGAGCTGCCAGTCATCCTTCTCAAAAGCCAACGCAATTGAATTGGAAGTTGACCAAACCGTATCCCCAGGCATATCAGTTACCAAATTAGAGGAAATGTTTGAATTCAAGTCAATTATCTTTTGAGAATCCTACGTTAAAGGAGGAAGCTAACTTGAAGATGACCCATCCCCTCATCTCTACAAAAACAACTTGCTAGAATCTTCACCAACTTGCTGTCATCTTTCAGAAGCCAGGTAACGGCGATTAATGCCATCGTCGAAATCCAGAGAACTAGAACACCAAGAGCCCTCTCAAACTTATTCACCTTAAGCCAATCACCATAAGGCAACAGTTTCATCAGATCCCTTTCATTCACGCCTGGGGGTCGACAAACTTTTAAAACGTGGCCAATTTTCCCATACTAATGGTAAAAGTTTCACATTTTCTCATATTGTAAATCTACCCACACAATCGATCCTCTAGTACCTAGCCTTACTCAAGTACCCCTTCTCACTTTGTAATGTCGATCTTGGTCCTAATCTATAAGTACTTCCCATTACACTTGTAACCCAAGTAATTAATAAATATAATTAATTAAGAATTTTTCATAATTATACTTAAAAGTTCTTAAGAAGCATAAGTTTGGAGCTTATAAACATGTATTTGGTAGTATGTAACACTGTTATGCGTCAAAGAATGCTCAAAAGTTATACTAGAATTTAAATACTACTAGAATTTTTCTAGAAATATCATGTATGACCTTTGTGATTGAAGGATTTACGGAATAAATAGAAATATTCTAAAATCCTATAGTAAATATTAAAGTTAAATGTATTAGCTTTTTGCGAGCAAATAATTCGGTTCATAATTTTTACCGTGATTGAAAGCAAAAGAAATTTCTAACCGTAAATAACTTGAAAATTTAAATTAGAAGAATTTTTAAATATAGTACAGTATTAGTAGTGTATCGATAAACACTCTAACACATGGTAAATCTTTAATTGCCTACTAGTTAAGAATCAGAGTTATGCAAATACCATTTTCGATGAAAAATATTATCCGAGTTCAAAAGTTGACACTGTCAAGAGTATGTCAATACCGAGGTAAAGTGTAGAAAATATCAAGAATATGTTATGAAGTCTAGAAATAGATTTAAGATTAAAGACAATCCTTCTTTTTTTTTTCATTATTTAAGATTTATACCAGCATTGACTTAAACCAATAAAGTTGTGTTGGCAAATATGAAAATACCAAAATTTCCTACCAGCTAGTTAGTTTCCCTCAACCAG
>CAMOHE010047707.1:6480-73126 GCA_946598075.1 Artocarpus hirsutus
AAAACACAAGTTTGACATGCTATATGGATAAATTAACCTGATCTTACTAACCTTGTATTTGCCGAACAGCTCTCAAAATCTATGTAGAGAAGTAACGTTCCAGAAGAGCCTCAACTAACTGGTCTTCTTTGCTATTCTCTATCCAAGATCGGAGTGAGTGTGGGCTCACACGTACAGCTCTTCCTCAAGGTGACTCTTCTTCCAACCAATTGAGAGAACCCAAAGCTAGTGTTTGTGATTTGTGAACAAGAGCTCTCAAGGAGTTTCAGATTCTCACCAGCAGAGTATCACTCTCAATCTCTCAATTGATCTCCATAACTCTTTAGACTTACTCCCTATTTATAGAGGTTGGGTCTGGGGTCATTTCTTATCAGATAAGGTCTCAAAAATTTGAAACAGAATCAAATTTGGGTCAATATTAGATAAGATAAGCGTAAAAACGTGTGAAAATGCGTGATTTTTAATTCGCACATAGGCAGGCCGATCTGCCTGATCGGCAGGCCGAACTGTCGAAATAAAAATCACGCAAATCTTTTATTTTTCACCCGAGATTTTATAGGATAAAGCCCTAGTTTTAATTCAAATAACGCAATAGAAAAGTTATCTAATTAAAACAACTTTATTTAGATAATCTCTGGGATAATAAATAGATTCCCAATAATTCTACAAGTTTATCTTGATTTAGTTTATCTAAAATTAAATCAACTGATAAACAGACAAGAATTATCTGATCCTAATAATTCAACAAGTTTATCTTGATTTAATTTTGATGCAAAATTAATTCAACCAATAAACAGACATGAATTATTTGATTCTTCCAAATTTCAACCAATCTAGTAAATCTGACATAAGTCACCAATTATTGTAAAAACATGTCGTATCGTTACAGGATTTTATGAGCTAGCAAAGGGGACCAAATGGACCTATATAGTTCAAGCTCCCGATAATTATGAAACCCAATATCCCAGATATACATTTCATAATTATCAACTCCAACGCTACTCCACTAAAAGCTTGGAGCTACACTCTCGAACTCTATAGAATTACAAAGCCTGTATAGCTAAGTCTCCATGACATATTATAGTGTATCGTATCCCATAGGATTATCTATAATCGGCTTAAGGACAAGTTCTGTCTTACCTTCCTGATTATTTTTATCTTACGTTCCATTATCTCACCATCGGAAAACTTACCATCCAAAGATAATATATCATTCGGTTACACGTATGTATCCAAATGGTTAAGCGCTCCAATTTTTCAATTACAGGATAACGCATATAAGAGGATATCACTACTCCTAAAGAGGAGCTATGGATTCCATATTTATGAATAATAGGTCTACGTCATCAAGAGTCATGCCTCCGATGTACCAGCATGCATACCACTATTAAGATGTGGGTGTCACCCTTTGGCACATCAAAAGACACAAGTCAAGACAACGGGCCCACTAGTCATCTTAGGATTAAGATGCAATACAAATAATTGTCTAAAGTGAATCGATTTGCCAAGACAGAATTATTAATCCAAATCAATTCACTTTATGTCCCGATCCAACACATCGTCACCTATGACAACGTGCCAATGTTTCACGGAGTCCACCTCCGATGGTCAAGACAAACCATCTCCCAATAGGAATATAGACAACATAACAATCTTTACATGAATAAAGCACCCAACTTTATTCCCTCGATTGCAGATCTTATGTTTTAGACCGTCACCTTAAGAATCGTGTCTTTCGTATAATCTATCCATCATATGCTCAATTCTTAAAGGTTTAGGCCGATAGTCTCAGACTATTGTTTGCTTATCATACATTCAACAAATATGAACGTAAAGAGGAGAAGATTTGGTATATAAATAATAAATGAATTCTTTATTAATAAAAATGTCTCCAAAAACTCATTACATTTTTACTCCTTAGGGCATACATGTCTAACACACCCATCATTGGTAACCAATCTCCATTTCTAAAGCTATTTAGTAAATATCCAAATTACCTCAAATTGCGTGTTTTTGGTTGCTTGTGCTACCCTTGGCTACATCCTTACAACACCAATAAATTGCAACCTCGGTCCCGCCCTTGTGTTTTTGTTGGCTACCCTATAGAGCATAATGCTTATCGGTGTCTTGATCCCCAAACCAACAGAATCTTTGTTTCTCGTCATGTTGTTTTTGTAGAACATTCTTTCCCATTTTCTAACCGATCCTAATCTTCTGACATGGTTCAACCAAACTTTGTTCCTCAATGGGCTCTCCTTGATTCCCCTCCTCATTATTCAGTCCCTCATTCTGATTCCCCACCTTTGTCATCCACTGCTAATCTTGTGCCTTCTTCTGCTTCTCCAACGCCATCTACATCTTCACCTCCCAACTACTCGATTTCTGCGACACCCGTGTCAAGATCTTTGTCAACAACTACTCCATTAAGAACCTTATCCTCAACTACACCGACTCACCAACCTCATCCTATGGTCACAAGATCCAAACACAATATTTTCAAACCAAATAAAAAATACTGTCTCACAACCAACCTCACCGTTGACCGCATTGAACCTACCTCTTTCACCCAAGCCAACAAATCCTCTCAATGGCGTAAGGCTATGTGTGAGGAATTTAATGCCCTTGTTCATAATAACACTTGGTCCCTGGTCCCTCCTCATCCTTCACAAAACATCATTGGTTGTAAGTGGATTTACAAAATCAAACGGAACCCTAATGGGTCCATTTCTCGCTACAAAGCATAGCTTGTTGCTAAGGGTTTTCACCAACGCCCTGGCATCGACTTTCATGATACATTCAGTCCTATTGTTAAACCGACCATGATTCATGTCATCCTTACCATTGCAGTTACTCACAATTGGCCTATTTGCCAACTCGATGTGAATAATGCATTCCTTCAAGGTTCACTTCAGGACGATGTCTATATTCAGCAACCTCCAGGATTTGTTGACGCTCAACAACCAAATCATGTGTGCAAGCTCCATAAAGCCTTATATGGACTTCGCCAAGCACCACGGCCTTGGTTTCACGAACTCCAAGAATTTCTTCTTAAAAATGGGTTTACAAACTCTCAATCAGATACCTCGTTATTTATTTACATTGATGGCCCACTCACATTGTTTCTACTTGTGTATGTAGATGATATCCTTCTCACAGGAAATTCTTCATCACTTCTTGCCAAGTTTATTGGCTCCCTTGCAAAACGATTCTCTCTTAAGGACCTTGGTTCTCTCCACTACTTTCTTGGTGTTGAAGCTTTTCCTACCAAAGATGGTCTCTTCCTGTCGCAGCAAAAATACATCCGTATAACATAATTCCCTCAACAAAATCTTCAATTTGAATCTCAATTCAGATTTTGTAATCTCTGATTGTTATTTAGTTCCACCTTTGTAGGTGTTGTTATTTAGTTCCACTTTTAGTGGCTTACACTTAGGAACTGACATTTGTAATCTAACTGTATATATATAAGCTCCACAATGAATAAAGGCACGACCAATTTAATCATATCAGCATAAACCTTTTAATTTTGTCTCATCTTTGTTTTAGTTTGCCTAAACCAGGCTTTTAATTCCTCATTTTCATATCCTGGCCATGACTTAACCAACATTTATCCTTTTTTTGTTTGGCAGAAGGAAACGCTATGGTTTCTTTGACTTCAAATGCCACAATCCAATATATATGCATGAGTTGGATAGTGATGTTTGGTCCATTTTTTGGCAATCTTTCCGACAGGTAACCCGCTCCTTTTTGTTCATATTAAAAGTAAACATCCATTCTTTTTTTATTTTTTTGTCCTAGAAAAATTAGAAAGCTACAATATCCACTGAGCTCAGTGATTGTGCTACTATGGCTTTTAAACCAGAAGGGACTCTTGGATCCTCTTTATGATTGGTGGGAAGATAATTGTTGGACTGATAACGACAGTATTCGGAATATTCATAGGCACGGAACTCATATCCACCACCACTCATGCCAACAAACACAATCAGAGGCATGGAATGAGGCATCATCACAAGTCCGGTGATCATCATAGGAGAAAAAGCATCCACAATGACCACAGGCACGACCATTTTGAGAGGGAAGCTGATTATAATTACCATCTCCATCATGTCCACAAGGCGAAACACAAGCGCAGGCGCCTTGTAAATACACTTGTCAATGTCACGCAGCATTTGGTTGACAATGTAGGCCCAGCACAATTAGAGAAAGGAGAGAGAAACAAACGTAGGATGGTTCTAATCTAACTTTTTAGTTAAAAATAATGTAAATCTCTCATATAATATAATAAAAACAAAAAATTTGTTATAGTGTAAAACTCTCACATGCTAAAGTGTTTGAAATTCTAACCAATGGTTCTAACTACATGCCAAACACCCTAAAGACTTAAGAGGTTTGGATATTGAAAGATAATGGAAATACATTGATGCCACGTGATTATTAATATAATTCATTTTACAGTGGACTATTGATCAACTTAGCCTTAATAATCCACTCCAAAGGTTTGTGATGGGTGTGAGAGGAGCTTCGAAGACGTGAAAAAAGCAGCAGCATAAGCCATGTTAGTTTTTAAAACTAGAAAAACATTTCTTTTTTGTAAGATTCAAAAATAAAATAGAAAATAGATGTAAATGACTTTTACAAGTAAATCTTCATTTTGATAAATTTGTGTTGTATATCTCAGAGCATAGAATGCCGTTAAGTTAATTTTTTCTTACCAGCCATAAAATTTGATTATGCTAAAGCTTTTCTAGAATTTGTAAACCAGATGTTAACAGGTATAGTCTCGCTCTCCCTACCTCCCTTGCTCCCTCCTCTAACGTTGAAACACTCTTATATATGTACTTTGCAACCAGCCAGTGGAGAAACATATATTATTCAGTTACTAATTCTTAATTGACGTTTTTGTACAATTTCGTGTTTTCATATGATGCCCACGAGATTGCCTTGTTAAATTTCGAACATAAGTAGTCAGTTTTAGTGTGAAATAATAAATTTTTCCACTAATCAAGAAAAAATATAATTAGCGACCAAATTTTCATTTTATTTTTTAAAAAAAAAAATTAGGGACTGAAGAGCTAAAAACTCTTTTTGCCTGCCTTTTAAGGTAAGATGAACCAGATCAAAATAACAAATCTTATGAATCACGTTTAGCAGTTTTTTGAAAGGTGATTTAGGTGAATTTTATTTTTTCAGAAATAATTGAAGTAAATAATAGGTTTTAAAAATATTTGAAGTAAACTATAAATTTACTCGGTAAAATATTTTTTACATGTAGTAAATATACTTTTTGCCTAGCAAATTTCCTGTATGCTATTAAAAAATTTTAAGAACTGTCATTCACTTCTAATTAGTTTTGTAAAAATGTTTGCTACTATTTTTCCTTTAAAAGAGGGATGTTAAGTTAATCACTAATACAATGCGAAACTTCAAAAACTAATTCAATAACAAATAAAATATAAATGAATTTAACACCAACATCATCCTTTTATTATTATTTTTTTAAATTGTTTTTATCGCCATCCGAGCTTATTCAACTTTGCTTATATAATCTATACAGAATGAACACGTTTGTCACTTGTTAATTGACGCTACTATCCCAAAAAAATCTGATTATATAAACAATCCCCAAAAAGATGTAAAAGCAACGAAGTTATGCAGAAAATAATGACGTCCCTTTTTTTTTTTTTTTTAAAGTGTATCCCACGTCAATATTGGAGGAGTTATACAAGCATTACTAAAATAAATGTGATTCGCACAATTCCCTAACATATGCGGTCCACTAAATCCGATGTAATGATAATCATTGATATCCTTATTTCTTTTGCCCCTAATGATGATCAATCGTAATAAACAGTATTACTAAATGCTAATCCATTCTTAAGTTTTTTTTCTCTTTTTTTTCAAGCTTTCTGCGTAGAATAGTGCATGATTTCTAACCCCGTCTATGGTTTAAATTATAAATCAAGCCTAGCATAAAATAAAAAAGTAAGGAGGATTGAAAATCTCAATATGATTAAAAACAAAGCTTATTGGTTTTTCTTAAAATTAATTACAAAAATTTTGTCTAAATATAACTCTTGTAACAACATATTTTTTATTTTAAAATGTAACATTCATCCCTTCCGATCAATGAAATAGTGGCGAAAAAACTTCTTATGTTAGAACTTTTAACTAAATAAAAAATCGTAGATGTTAGATTTACAATTAAATCAGATTAAGGTAATGTAAAATCTGAAATTTGTTTAGGTTGGTTAGCCCCTTTGACCATCGTTATTAGGTTTTAGCAAGCTCATAAACCGAGTTAGATATGAGATAATAATTAAAAATTTAAGCAATAAGCAAATAATAAAATGATAATGGCTAAACAAAAAAAAATACCTCATAGGAGATTTATAGTGGTTTACTCTAAATTTAACTGCGCCCACTGTAGAGTTGTGCTTCATTATATGCTGAACTTCGTACATATTATAATGTTTCTTTAGAACAAAGTGTGAATGAATTGGAAATAGAGACTTTTAGTAATAAGAAATGAGAAAAATTAATTAGCAAGAGCTTCTGGTAGGAATCTAGAATTGAAATGCCTTCAAATGACACCTTCAGCCTTTTTTGTAGAGGCTCGTTTAGAGATGGTGGGCTTCTGTTAAGTGGGTATAAGTAGTGTCTAATGAAGTGGGACACGTGTTGTATACTCGTTGGCCAAAAGTTTTAGACCATCTTCCCTTGATCTCCATCATGAATTAGTGGGTCTTCTATTTAGTTACTCTTGATTCCAAATCAAACAAGTTGAGCTAAATGAGCATAACGTTGTATAGTTTTCTGTATATACTTGTTAGCCTAAACCATTCAAATCGAGCATATTGAACCAAACAGAGGGCAAATCGAACTGCCTTGGTTTGCTAACATCAAGCACATTAAACACAAATCCATGTCACACACGGCAAACATACCTGACAAACTCACTTGGTTTGATATGCACATTGGGCCATGATATTGTTGGGCGTTAGTTTAATTTGGGCCTTTCCAAATCATACTCTAACAAACATAATTGATATTTAGAATATAATTAAAGGGTTAATTTTAGTAAATCTATAAGGCTTAAAAATAATATGAAGTCAAAAGGGTTTTTTATTTAGAAATTTTAGTTATTTAAGAAAAGAAATTGAAAATCTTAATTTTTTTTAAATAATAACCTCTTATTATACTTTTGTGTAACTTAACGAAAATGAAAAACTAGAGTAATGGTAATACTAGAATAATTGTACACAAATGTTGTGTTTAGTACACAGAACAAATTGGTATGCTTTTGAACTCTGTGGTTTAAGTTGATGGTTTTGAACTAGGTCTAATGAATTAGCAAAAGTTTTTGGTAGGAATCTAGAGTTGGAATGCCTTCAAATGACGCCTCTAGCCTTTTTATAGAGGCACCGTTAGAGATTGTGGGCTTTTGTTGAGTGGATCTAAGTAGTACCTGATGAAGTAAGACATGTTTTATATATCGTTGGCTGCAAGTTTTAGACCACTTTCTCTTCTATTCAGTTACTCTTGACTCCAAATCAAACAAGTCGAGCCAAAAAAGCATAAAGTTGGATAGTTATCCATATAATACTTGTTAGCCCAAACCATTCAAATCGAGCATATCAAACCAAACGGAGGCCAAATCGAGCTGTCTTGGTTTGCTAACATCAGGTACATTGAACACGAATCCATATCACACATGACAAATACACCTGACGGGCTCGCTTGATTCGATATGCACATTGGGCCATGATATTACTGGGCCTTTCCAAATCATACTCCAACAAACATAATTAATATTTAGAATATAATTAAAGGGTTAATTGTAGTAAATCTATTAGGTTTAAAACTAATATAAAGTTAAAAAAGAAAATAAATTAAATTTCTTATTATTTTTTAAAATAATAACCTATTATTAGACTTTTGTGTAACTTGACAAGAATGAAATACTAGAGTAATTGTAATATATGAATTATTGTGCACAAATGTTGTGTTTAGTGCGCGGATCAAAGTAGTATGCTTTTGAACTTTATAGTTTGAATTGATGGTTTTAAATCTATATATTTTTAAATGGCGTTATAAACTAACTTTTAGAATATAAAAGTCTGAATAAAGAATAAAACATCACATCTAAGACTAAGGTTTAGGAAGCAAAATGAAAATGTGAAAGGTTTTTACTTGTAGAAAATGATTCAAAATAATTAGAACTTAAGAAAGGGTTGTTGGGTTTTGATTTGGAGAAGCACAATTCAAACCAAGGTCAAGGCCTAGTAAAGTGCATGGCCCAAATTGGATGGCGAGCAAAGCAAGTCTAAGTGCATCTGTAGCTGTTCAAGCACTTGTTGCGCTTGCATCATATGATTCAACTTAAGATAGATCAAGTGCTACTCTAGTTGAACTTTGCAATAGCCATGATCGAAGTACTCATTTCGTCCACAAGGAATCGGCCAAAAGCTAACAGCCGTTAAATAGAAGTTACAATCAACTAAGAAGAGCAGTTAGTCAAGCTCACGTGGCTTGAAATTAGGGAATAATATTGGTCTGACACGTGTCCTACACAAACCCACTTCCTTTTTGGTGGGAACCTCATTTTTCTAAGTGAAACCTTTATAAATAAGCCTACAGACCTCTATTTTAGAGATCCTTTTTCTAATTCTTTACCCTCCTCACATATAAACGTCTCTATGCACTTGGTTTCTCTTTCTTCTCTACATTAGCATACATTATTTCTAGAAACCTTTGTAATTTGTACCAGGGTTGATCAATAGTGAAGAAGCCCTTCAATAGTAGATGTATTTCAATTTTTAAGTAAACTACTATAAATTTATTGTGTGTATTCTTTGCTTTAGTTTCTTTCTCAAGTTCACGTTTATTCTCAGTATTTTAAACAATTATTATGCAACTAACTAAATTCTTGAGCAACATGTAATAGCGATCAAAGGGTCCACTCAATCTAAATTAACTTCTTAATTATATTTTGACCCAATTTGATTTAATTGTAAATCCAACAATTTGAGCAGGTTTAAATCATCCTCATCATTTCAAACCATTGCTTTATTTTGTTTATGAACTGTTACTATTTGAAAGTTGACGTAATACAAATGTTACATTTTAAAATTCCAGGCACTTTGTAGTTGTAGGTTTTTTTTTTGGGGGGGGTTTCGTAGTTGTTACAAGGGTCCAATCAGGTAAAATGTTTGAAATTAATCCTTTAAAAAAGTTATGGTGAAAAACATTTTTATTCGCCATCAGTGGAGGATGTTTTTAAACCATTGAATTTTGATATAATGGATAAGATAAAGTGATTAAAAAAATTAAGAAATAATTCTAGGAATACATTGTTTCACTCTCTTTTTTTTTTTTTTCCTTTCTCACTCAGTCTCTGTATGTCTCTCTCTTTCTATGAAAAAAATGATGCTCTCTCTCTTCCTATTTTGCTCCAAACTCTCTCTCTCTCTTTGCTCCCCCCTTTCTCCATCAATCTTCTACCGCTGTCAAATCTGGTCTGATCATAGTCATGGCTCGCGCATCCTCAATGCGGCCAATCGTAGGCATTCTCATTTTCATAGTCGTCGTACAGCGTGGGTTGCTTCACAAGATTTGCTTCTCGTGGCAGGATCTAGGTTTCGCTTAACACATTGCTTCTCCGTGAATGGTGATTCTCTTGGCCGAGACTAGCCTTTCACTCCTCCGTGAATGTGGTTCCCTTGGCCAAATAAAGTTTTCACACTGATCTGGTTTGCTTTGTGCCCTTTGCTCCTCCAAGAATGGTGGTTCTCTTGGTCGAATCTAGGTTTCACAATGATATAATTTATCTATTGGATTGATCTGTGTAAATTAATTAAGGGATACTTTTTTTTGTAAACTAATTGTGTTTTTGGATTGATATGTGTATTAATTATTGTGAAATTGGAAGTTTTTTTGGTTGTATTGTGAAATCAATTGTGTTGTTTAGATTAATCGGGGTGATATTTAAAATATTTTTAGAGAAAAGAATTTATGTTACTGGTTTGATTTTTGATTTGTGAAATTATTTTTATCAAGGTAACAATTGAGATTAATCTATATGCATAGTAATCTAATAGGGCTGAAATGAGTTTAGTTCTACGTTCAAAAACATGAAATGAGTTTAATTTATTCTAAAATAAAGGTTTAATTTTGTAATTATTCAATAATATTTCCTTTTTTAAATGTAATTTGTTTTTTAATTATTTTTATTGTGTTCAAAATAATGATTCAGTGTAGGAGCTGCTATATAGAACCTCTTTAACTTGTCAACCCCCTTGAGATTCAAAAATAACCTGTAGATCGTTCTCCACTGTTGGAGAATAAATCTATTTTCCACTATATACTTGTCCTCATCTTTTTTATGAATTTTATTTGCTTGGATAAATTCTATTTTTGCCCTCCAAACGTTGGTCATTTTGTCACCTTGCATATTGAATTTTGAAAACTAACATACACATCCCTCGAATTTTAAAATGTTAGCTAAAATGCTCCTTTTCTTGACATTTCATCGATTAAGTTTTGTTTTTGTCCATCGAACTTTAGTAACTATGTTATTTTGCTTCTTGAACTTCAATAAACTGATATTTTTACCCCCCAAACTTTTTTCATTTTCTTTTGTAGCCAATAATTTTTTACACCAGTCAAAACTTAAATTTCTCACCTAAATATTAGTTTTTTTGTATTGTTTAACGCTCATTTTTGTTAAAAGTATTTTATATAGGCCCATGCATATATATACGTATTTAATATATATATTATATAATGAATATACATTTTGTTTGCAAATTTTTGTATTTTTTTTTGTTGCAATTCATTTTTCTTTTCTTTCATGTAATAAGTGAAGAAATAAAAAAAAAAATAAGACAACTTTCAAAAAAAAAAAAAGGACTTAACATTAAAAATGGTGAATTAGAATTGTTGATTTAGTTCACAATTCAATAATCTTGAGTGAACAATTTGAGTTTTGATTTATGTGAAAAATTGTGGACTTAAAAATAAAAGGAAAAAATTTAGGGGTTAAAAAATCAGTTCTTGAAGTTCGAGAGACAAGATGACATATTTATCAAAGTTTGAGGGGCAAATATAAAACTTTATTAAAGGAAAGTCACAAAAAGAGCATTTTCATTAATATTTTAAAATTTAAAAGGTATTTTTGTTAAATTTTAATGCTCAAGAGACGTGCATGTTAGTTTTTAAAGTTTAAAAATTAGACGATAAACAAAAAAAAATTGAGGGATAAAAATAAAAATTTATCCTATTTTTTTTAATTAGAATATCTTTAGGATTTTGGCCTTATCGAGGACTTTGAATTCCGGTCACCATCAAAACGCGTGTGGAAATGAACGGCAAAGTCAGGCTTAGCAATGGGCGTGTTCAGCACTCAGGCGCATGGGTTGGCGTTTCTTTTTCAGCGTGGTTGGTAATGCACTTGGAGGTAATATTACGTCATCTTCTCACCAACATGACGTCATAACAAAAAAAGATGAACGGTCCACAATCATTGAATGTTGGCACTGTTGTGTTTGGAATTTGTTTGGACGGCTGCAGACTCGGGGAAGACCAAGAGCTGAAGATTTTGGCTGCTGCACTCAATCATTGCCAAGATGGCGTTACTGTAAATAAGAGAACGGAAGTCAGGGATTTTGGTAATTTTGTCCTTGCATGAAAAATATACGTGTCGATAAAAAACAATCTTCAGGCCCATTTTACGGTGCTGCCCTGGGGCCGTAATTCACACTTTCCCTGCAAGATATTCTTTATTTTCTGAAATCTTGTTTATTTATTTATACTACATTTTGTTGTAATTAATTCCTGACGGCATTTTTATTTTTAATCAAAAAGAAGAAAAAACACAAAATACTTATAACATTAAATAAAAACACTCCCGATTGTTTGTCACTGCTCCTTTTTCTATTCATATTTTTATAATGGACCTTATGCTATCAGTGTACGTTTATGATCGTATAATCTTATAAGAATTACATTAAAATAAAATAATATACAGATTCAACCGTTAAAAAAAACTTATTAATTATATAATTTTCAAGCCCTATTGTTAATTTTTTTTTCTGTAACATTATTTTTTTTTAGAAAATCCATGCAGAAATTGTCTATTTTTACTATTAATAGGTACTAATATTTTAGATATATGCTTGATTTTTTGAACGATTCGATCTATAAATTATGTTGCATGCTACAAATTTTAATGTCGACATTTTTAAATCATACTATTAAAAAATTAATCCATCAAAATTCCTAACGATAATGAAAAGGAAATAACAAATACTTTAAAGTGTATATAAATTTCCAATAAAGTTTTGATTATTGCTTTGTTTAGTAACGTCTTCTCAATATATAGTTCTAATAATTAGAGTAAAAAACTCTTATATGTTACGGTATAAAGTTCTCACATGCTACACTAAATTGGTTCCAACTTATATAATTATATCCCAAACACACTCAATTTGGTACTTTTTCTCATCTAGCTACTTTATGCTCCTTGGGAGACAAATGTGTAAATGAACCCATGTAAGTCAAAACCCTCAACTCTTTTTAATGTTTGCCATCCCAATTACATCTCAATTACACATATCAAATAATAATGTTAGAGACAAAACTCTCATATCAATTTTTGTAGCAATTTGAATTATCATCTTTAATTGGTAAATGCTAGTACTTATTACAAATGATGTGAATTTTTTAAATACCTATCAATAAAAGAGTGACAACTCTAAGATTGATGCAAAAATTGAAATTAGATTGTCGAACTTTATTTTATATAAAATACGATTTTTTATAGGCCAAAGCATGTTGGTCGTATCATGGTATAAAAAATTTCTGTGTTTTATCAAAATATTGTGTTATTTTCTATATTTTCAGAAATTGTACACTAATCTCTTGCAAATTTTACAAATTATATTAAAACCTCTCTAGAAATTAAAGTGATGTTTTATTGCTTATCAGTGGAGAGGTTCCTATAGTAAAATATAAGAAATAGTTTTAACACGTCTGTGAAGTGTATAGAATAAGTACAATACTTCTGAAAATATAATGTAGAAGTTAGAACCTAATAAAATTCTATATAATTTCTTTCAAGAAACAAATTGGCTTTTTATTTTTTTATTTTTGTTTAACGCCTTTGTAAACTGTATAGAGTAAGAGCATTACTTCTGAGCGAAAGTAAAAAGATCATAATAAATGCCTACCATCTCGTAAGCAAATTGTAAGGTTTTTTTTCTTCTTATTATTTTTTTACAATTATTTGTTAATTTTTTCCTGAAATTACAATCATGTATATGAAAAATAATATATGAATTTTCCCTTAAAAAAAATCATATATAAATTTTTGAAAAGAAAAGAAAGGGCAAGTGAGTAAAAAAGGGGAAGGTGGGCGAGTTGCCTGAGTCTTGAAGCATAATCATCATGCATGCATTTTGTGCCCTTCTCTCTCCTCTTTCTCTTTCTATCTCTAAAACTAAAACCCTTCTCTCTCTCTCTCTCTCTCTCTCTCTCTCTCCTTTCTCTATTTTTCAACTTTGCATGCACGCGTCTTCTTCCGCCAATATACTCCACCGCCGTTCCAAACTCCCCTCGCCGGAATCCGACCTCCTCCTCCGATTCACCTACTTCTCCGGCGACTATTCCACAACAAATTTCGGACCAAACACTCACTTGTTCTCGAATAAGAAGAATAATCTCACAGGAAAAAAAAAGTGCAGAAGAATCGTGTTCTTTATAAATCGTGCAAGAGAAATGAACTAGTTTCTGCTCTTCTCTACGATTCAATAATCGAAGTAAGCCTGGTTCTTCCGAGTTTCCACGCCTCTTTCTTCTCGGTTTTAGTGCTCTTTTCTTTGCTGATTTTGGTTTGACCAATTTTGAGTTTCGATAGTGTAGTTGCTATTTCGGCGGAAAGGAGCTAAATTTTGGGGATTCGGGTTTGTGATGTTGTGAAATCCGATTTAGCTGAGTTTTTAGTGAATTTCTTCGCAGGATTTTGAGCGCGATAATGGCTTGCATGAATGTGTCGTGTGGAGCATCAACTTCGATCGAATGGAAGAAAGGTTGGGCCTTGCGATCCGGTGGACACGCCAATCTCTGCGATAAGTGCGGGTTGTTATTCTCTTCTCTAGATTCTTTTCAAGAAAATGTTTGAATTTTACCAAGAATGGACCATTTTTCTTTTTCGCTCAATTTTATTGGTGTCTCTTCTTTCTCAGCGTACTGTTTCATACCTTTTTCTTTTGATTTTTTTTTTTGAGGTTCAATAGTTCTCTACATCCTCTTTGCTCATACTTGTGAAAGTATACGTTTATACTTATATGGGCAAGTATTATTTCATTTTTTTTTTGGTTGGAAATGAACCAAATTTATACATCTCACGTTTAGTAACGTTCATTGAACAACGTCTTGTAATAGTAATTAAGAATAGTTCATGTTTGGCGCAGTACCTAGCTCCTTGATGCACGCTTACTTGAAGGAATCCCTTCCCTATAAGAAAAAAAAAGGGTGACAAAATGGAGTTAACCGCCATTTGACCGCTTCTCTTGTAATACACCCTATAAATTGTTCTTGAAATTATGTACGTTTCTTTGGAACAGAGAAAAAAAAATGGACCGAAATCTCGAGGTTTATCAAACTTTTGTTTTGAGAAGTGTCGTGATGCATAACGCATTCTTTGCTCCCTTTCACTTAGCTTTCCCCCTCACTAAACATAAGCATATCACACTAATATGTCTAGAAATTGTGTGGAGCCCTGTATGATGATTGTATGAACCAGACCAAGGCTTTGCAATATTTTTGGTGAGTATGCTCAACAATCACATTATCATACCATGAATATGTTTCTTATTTTATTTTTCATTTGTCAAAAAAAAAAAAAACCCCCTTATATTAGAGAAGTAGGTGTGAATGTGGGAAGCTGGACAAGGTAACAATTTTGGGGTTTAGTGATAAACTTAATTAGGAATGTACTTCTCAACTTTTAGGTTGCATTGATATTTGGTATAATAAATTAACAGTGACAAGCCCTTTCTTGATATATTTTTCTATCAACCGTTGTCCATAATTTATTTCCTAAAAATATCTATTAGCTTTCATTATGCAATACTTTTTATGTTGATTACGAATATTTGCTGAAAGGTCTGCGTACGAGCAAGCAATTTTCTGTGATGTCTTCCACTCAACAGAATCTGGTTGGAGAGACTGCACTACATGTGGCAAGGTAAAGTCGCTCCCAACATTTCAAAAATATGTGTTTGGTTTCTTTCTATTTCTGCTTAATTTCTCTGTTGATATATTTACCCGATAATTTGGTGCCTGCAGCGTCTCCATTGTGGATGCATTGCCTCAAGAATTCTTCTTGAGCTACTCGATAGTGGTGGTGTGAAGTGTATAAGCTGTGCAAAGTTCAATTCTGGATCTCACCCGGTAAGTTAAATGATAAGATCATATGAGTAAACTATCATCTGAAATGATGTATGCATTCACCATAAGTAAATTCGGATTTTATATATTTAGTTTTGCTGTAATTTCATCAAGTATCATCTGGAAAGTGTCATATCTTAGAATTGGAGAAGTTTGTATATATGCTTTGGGGACGATTCATGCACACTGTTACTCAGCTCCTCCTCCATCTTAACTAGTGCATAAGTTTTGATTGAGATGCTTTTTCCAAGGTGGTACTGATGGCATTAGCTTTCAAAGGTGTAGTTGGAAGCCAGCCCTTTTGCATAAATCGCTTGGTAGTTTTTAATACGAGCATTGCCCTTGCAATGTTATTACTGTGGTTATTTTATGTACTAAAGCATTCAACACGTGCAAATATTGTATTCTTAAAGTTCAGGTAGTGATTCTTATGAAACAATGTTATGCAGAATATAAGTGACGACAAACCTAATGGACTAGGCACATCCACAGTCAGTGAGCTGCAACTCACTTCTTCCAATGACGAATTGGATGGAAGTGGTGTTGAGAAATTGAAGCTTTTGCAGTTGAGGAATGGGACAGAAGCTATAGGATTTAGGCACTTGATTCAATCTCCTAATGATGACACAAATGTTTTGTTTAGGAAAATGAAACAGGAGGATGTCCCACCTTTTTTGGGAGAAATTGGCAACCCATATTTCTCAAATCATAATCAGGGATCTGATGGATCATCTGAAGCTGCAAAAGCAGAATTTCGCAGAGCAAATACAGGGACAAATGATATATGTGAAGCACTGCCGCACACAAATTTGACCATGACTATTGGTTCTCCTTTGGGACTATCAAATACCTTTCCTAGCGTGACTGTTGATGAGAGGGAAAGTAAAACGTCTTCCCTATTCCTACAAGGAGCAAGATCTCGACATCTTTTGCCAAAACCCCCAAGGTCAAGCCTTGCAACAGGTTTGGAAGCAAATGCTAGTATGGTTTCACAGGTACGTGTGGCACGGCCACCTGCTGAAGGACGGGGAAGGAACCAGTTACTTCCCCGTTATTGGCCCAGAATTACAGACCAAGAGCTGCAGCAGATATCTGGAGAGTATCCTTTCTGGTCTTTTTTTTTTAAGCCTTTTTTCTACTTATATACTTACAGCAGACCCGTAAACTGAAAAGCTAAATTCTATTACTATTATTATTATTTAACTGAGACAGCTATTTCTTAACCACAATATTATCAAAGCTCAAATTCAACCATTGTACCATTGTTTGAAAAGATGCTCAGTGCCAGTGATGCTGGTCGAATTGGCCGTTTGGTTCTTCCAAAAGCATGTGCTGAAGTAAATGTTTACTTTAATTATCCAATCTAATAATCGTGATCACTTCTGTTGTTGTAATTATTACTTCCTATAATAGGAGGTTTCATGTAACAAGCACGGCTATATGTAAGTTAAACTAAACCACCATGCAGGCATATTTTCCTCCCATTGCTCAACCTGAGGGACTTCCTCTAAAGATTCAAGATGTTAAGGGAAAAGAGTGGGTATTTCAGTTCAGATTTTGGCCCAACAATAACAGCAGGATGTACGTTTTGGAGGGTGTAACCCCCTGCATACAGTCCATGCAGTTGCAAGCAGGAGATACTGGTATCTTTCAGCGACTGCACGACTCAAATTATTCACTAACTGACTATTTCCTAATGTACATACAATCCTGAAATATTATGTCTTTCTGAACCACCAAGTAATTGAACTCTTTTTGAAAATGTAGATAAATTTAATATCGGCTTTTGTAAGTGGAGGCATATCTAGTACCTCCTTTAATGTACTTTCTTTCCTTCACAACAGTGACTTTCAGTCGTATGGATCCTGAAGGAAAACTTATTATGGGATTTCGGAAAGCATCAAATTCTGCAGCAATGCAGGTAAAAAAAAACTGTCAGTTAGCATATTCGCATCCTGGATCATATAATATTGATGCATAAATTATTAAAATAAACAGGACATTCATCCATCTGCCATTCACAATGGCGCTCATTCGAGTGAAACTTTCTTTTCGGGTGTTTTTGAGAACCTACCTGTAATAAGTGGTTACTCTGGCCTTCTTCAGTCACTGAAGGGAAGCACAGAAACTCACTTAAATGTACTATCGAAACACTTGTCTTCAACGAGTGCTGACTTTAGCTGGAATAAAATTGAGAAGCAAGAAGGCAGGACAAAGGAGGGCTTGCTGCTGTCGTCAATGTTGGTTCCAGAGAGGAAAAAAGCTAGAAATATTGGGTCCAAAAGTAAGAGGTTGCACATTGATAGCCAAGATGCTCTGGAGCTAAAACTTACATGGGAGGAGGCTCAGGATTTGCTTCGTCCGCCTCCAGCTGTCAAGCCAAGCACTGTGGTCATTGAGGATCATGAATTTGAAGAATATGAAGTATGCTTTGACCTATCCTTGCAACTTTGTTTCTTGATTCTTGAGTCTCGCTTCAAAATTTAGCAGCATTTATGTTTTGCAATCTGATTCTGACGTGATCTTTGTTTACTGACATAAGCATCGTTTGTCAATTGAAATTTTTTTATGAATAAAAAAGGAATGCGATTTATAGAAGTGAGACTCTAAATGTAAACGTTTGAAGACCGCTGAAGTCTGAATATGTTTTCCAGTAAAGATGGATTGACTTAATATATAATTCACAGTCTTATTAGCATATACACAGAATTACACTTTCTTCTTGTCTAACAAAATACCTTGGTTTCATGATCTTTTTGGGGAAAACTTGTTGGTTACAGAACGTTCTTCTGTAATGCTGCTCTCAAGAGTTGCATGTTTTCGTTTTGATAGAGAACTTTTCCAACAGACTTTTGTCTGTGAAGTTGATCTACTAAACACTTCCAGATGTTTTTAACTTGTATTTTCTTGATTGTCAAGAACTTACTATAGTAAAAATGTCTGTTTGCCAGGAACCTCCAGTTTTTGGGAAGAGGAGTATTTTCATAGTTCGTTTAACTGGGTAAGACTATAGATTTTTATTTTATTTTATTTTTTTTTTGTGGAGATCTTACCAGCGTGCTTTTTCTGGCACGTATTGCATCAATCTTGTGCTTTTAGAGTATGTGTGTGCGTGAGTGTCTGTGCTTAGGTTTGTATTAGGGTTCATGAGCTGCAGTCTGTAATTTTCTAATTTCTAGGCTCTGGTAGGAAAAATGATAGATCCATCTTCATTTTCTTTTTGGGTAGAAATATATCTATCTAATTTTCAACTCCTGAAATTTGAACTTTAGGGAACAAGAGCAATGGGCTCAGTGTGATGGTTGCTCTAAATGGCGAAGGTTGCCAGTTGATGTACTTCTTCCCTATAAGTGGACGTGTGCAGATAATGCTTGGGATCAGAGCAGGTTTGAAATAGTCTATCTTCCGTTTGTCATTTTCTTTTCCAACACAAAAACTACTTCTAAAATTGATTCATCATCTTTCTGGGACCTTGAACCCTCAGGTGTTCATGCTCTGCACCAGATGAATTGAACACAAGGGAACTGGAAAACCTTCTCAGACTGAATAAGGGTAAGATGATTTGCCTTCTTTAAAATGCTTTTCCTGCTCATAATTCTTTTGTGTTGTCAAAGGGTCTTGATAGACATTAGCGGTTTGAGTAACATTACCATCGTATGTTGTTCAGAGTGGCTGCTTAAAGATAATGTTCCTTGTTTGTTAGATGAATTCATTCTTATTGCCGAGAACCTTAAGCAAATTAACATTGTGTGGTAGTTGACTTATTGAAATTTAAAGCCATTGTCATATGTATTGTCATTTGATGCATACACTTATTTTCTTGCATTCTTCCATGGTGTGCGTGCGAAAATGTAAAATCTTCAGAAGCTAACACGCCTTATTGTACAGAATTCAAAAAACGAAAAATAGCATCAAACCACAGGCCAACTCAGGAAAATGAATCCTCTGGTCTCGATGCTTTGGCCAATGCAGCAATGCTTGGAGACAATGCAGCTGACCCAGGTACCACATCAGTTGCCACTACGACAAAACACCCTAGGCATCGTCCTGGCTGCTCTTGTATTGTGTGTATCCAGCCCCCAAGCGGCAAGGGCAAGCACAAGCCTTCATGCACTTGCAACGTATGCAATACAGTTAAACGCCGTTTCAAGACCCTAATGATGAACAGGAAGAAACGTCAATCTGAGCGTGAAGCTGAGATTTCCAATAGAAATCAGAAAACATGGGGCCCCAGAGACGAAGCAGAAGTAGAGAGCACCTCTAGGCATGTATCATCGCAATTAGATCCCTCTGACAATGAAGCCAGGTCTGCAAACGAGTTAGAGTCCAAGAGCCAAGGGGCTGATGCTACGAAGGAAACCTTGGATTTGAACTGTGATCCCAAACGAGAAGAAGATTTGCGAGGGGGATCAAGTCGCGTGAGCATGATGAGTCTTCTTCAAGTAGCAAACCGTCCTCTTGAAACATATTTAAAGCAGAATGGCCTTACAAGCTTGGTACATGAGCAACTGACAAGTTCAGCATCACGTGTGCCTGCTCAAGTTACCAATGAGAGTGAAGGACAGCTTAATGAGGATCAATGTCTTGTTTCTGCTGTTCAAGAGCAGGAAAGTGAGGGTGGGGAGCAGTGTGGGCCAGATCAGAGCCAAAATGATCCTCTCTGATGAAGTTTCTGCTTCTTTTATATTTTCCTTTTTGTTTTTAATTTTTTCCCTTGATGCTATAATTACAGAGTTATAGGCCTTTGTCGGTTCTGGCCGTCTCAAAGCTTGCTTTTTTTTTTTGGCTCTCTCTTTTCACTTTTTATTTTCAAATGTTTTTCCTTCATGCTAATGTTACAAAATTATAGGTCTATTTTGGTTTGTTTAACTCAGAATGAGCATATGTACTTTCCATTATAATATACTACTTGAATCACATACATCTAGGGTCCGTTTCTGTTTGGTAAATAGATTTGAATTATGGTGATTTAGATCTTTTTGATTGGAATATTGTGATTTGAATTGTAATCCAAATTAGTATTTGGTTATAAGAATTTTTAAAAATTTGAGTTAGGTAGAAGATTCAAGTATATATTTGGTAAGTGTTTGGAATCTTGACATGAGTTATGAATATGTGTTTGGTATATTAGAGATTTGGATTTTGATTTTTGGTGCTTCTTTTTGAAAATTAAAAAAAATTATTAAAAAATAACACTTATTTTCAAAAGGGCATTAAATTGATTTATGAAATAAATTATTTTCATTTCATTCAATGAAAATTTCACGCTGAACACAATATTAAAATAATATGAAAATCCTATTCAACTATTTTAACTCCTTGATTCTGCCTATCCATTCTTTTGGCACTTTTCAACTAGTTCTCCCTAATAATCAATTTTTTCTCCAAAACAAGTTCTTTAAAAACACAAGAAGAAAACAAAGAACGTGTTCCTTTTTTTCAAAAACATTGTATATGTGACGGTGAACCTATAAAGACACAGTGGTATGGACAAAAAAATAACATAGCAACGTTCCAACAATTCAACAATCAAATTATCTACTAAAATACTAATGGTTACAGGTGTACCAAAGGTGTTGTTCGTAAGCTTCCCACATTTCCATCACCATCGCATCCCTAGATGAGTTCATGTTGCTGTTGTTTGCCCTGTTTTGAATCAATGGGTTATCATTAACCCCATCATCGTCTTGCACCCCATTTTCTTCATTGACATTTTCACCTTCTATCTTAGCTACTGGTATTGCATTATCATAATACTGCTCAAGGATCTCATCATTGCTTTGCTATATGGGTATGAAGTTGTGGATGACGGCGCAAGCAATTGGGATCAATGTTTGTTTGTTGTATGGAAAGGACTTCATGCTCCTCAAAATTGGGAATCTCACATTCCACACACCAAAAGTTCTCTTAATGCAGTTGCAAAGAAAGGAGTGTGTATAGTTGAACAATTCCTTTGACAAACAAGGACCCTGCCGACGCTCTCGATACTCCTATAAGTGATATGTAATTCCTCGATATTGAGCGAGGAAACAATCTATGTTCGGATATCCAAAATCTACTAAATAGAATTTCTTTAAACAAATCACAAGTGATGTCAGTATATATTCCAATAATACAATAAAAGTAGTTGTTTAATTGAAAACAAGTAAAATATATATATATTTTTTCCTACCAAGCAGTGGTCTTGGAAAGTGCTTCTCCAAATCGGATATAGAGTGTTCATCATGGGCCGATCCCTCCCATCCAGTTAAGATGAATGTAAATTTCATGTCAAAGTGGCAGATGCCCATGACATTTTATGAATAAATTTTTTTTTCTATTAATATACCTTCTCGTTGTGTGTACCGTCAATAGCGCATATGCAATCCTATGTAACAAAAATAGATGTCATTTGTTTGAGCAAATGTATTATGAAAGTACATAGATAATTTCATTAGGTTTTTCGCAATTACCTTGAACCAAGGAAGGTATTTGTTCTTTATGCTTTTGCACAGGCGTTGACAGGTCATTCCATTTAGGAGTTAGGATAAAGTCGTGCCTTGATTCACATATTGCATGGAGCCCCTGTATGAAGTAACGAGAACTTGTTTATCCTAAATGCTGCTAATAATCCTGCATTTCTTGGTTTGTTTGACTTTGGGATATGATGTTTAAAAAGATCAACAATTGTTCATCAACATTCATATTATGGTTTAGTCCTAGCAGACCTTTGTTTTGAACTATTGAGCTCAGCATTGTAAAGTTTTGGGACCCATTCGAATCTTATTGTATATTCTACTGTAATGACCCTAAAGTAAGTTATCAACTTGTTCGTGCCAGGCATTCCCAACATGTTTCGTAGTTGATAGGGTTGCATAAATACCAATGCATATAGCACAGCAAAGGCTGTTGCAATCTCGTATCCTAAATGTTGTTGTCATTGTCATCCTAATTATTATTTCAAGAACTTGAATCACTAAAATCCGCCTTAAAATCCCTACAATGAATTATTAATATGCTCTAACATTGCATAATTTCATTTAACATTTTCATTTTTTGAACATAAACAAATGGATTTGAAATTGAGGACAATATTAATATCGTAAACAAAGGGATAAACTTTAAAGCAAAGAAAATAGTGGTCAGTGTCTCACATACAAATAATAATGTAGTTCATGGTCCTCTCCCATAAATGAAAGAATGGGACCAAATAGATAGTATAGTCATCACTGAATGAAATTAAACCAAATGCTCCAATGGGAAAAAAAATTTGACCTGAAAAAAAAGGCCACAACAAATCTAGACATATTGAACGAAAAAAATGGCAAGCATGTAAGAAATTAATCAACTAAAACGTGTCATTTCCACCATAAGGTGAACGTGGGTAGTCAGAGGTGCCATGCTGATAATGGGCTGGCGATGGGAAGAAAGTTGACTATAGTGATTAAGATGGTCCCAGTGGTGGAGGCGTGCGTTTTGTTGTATGGAGTTGTTGAGAATGAACTTTCGCAACCCCCCTCTCTATGAAGGCCATTCGATACTCTGGATTCATTGTGAGAAATGCTGTCTGGAATTTGGGATTGATGGACAAGAAGTCTATAAAGTCCCAATACTTATCTAGGCCTAGGTTCATCTCATTCATGATATTTAGGCACTGCCTCTATTCCCTGTCATTTAAGTTATGCCAATTTGTAGAACTTGCATCACCAGTGCTCCTACTAGCGCCACGACTAGATAGGGACTCGACGATACTCTGCAAGACAGTGGTAGCAATGTGTGAATTTGACAGACCTTTATTCTGCACTGGCCTCTTTCTAATTGTCCTGGATGTGGAAGCAATGTTAGTGGCACTTGCTCCATGTTATAACCATCTTCTATGTCCAATTGCTCAAAGACTGCTTTATGGTCCTCTACGCTTCTCTGTGGGCTAGATGGTTTGTTGAGACGTGTAGAACTTGAAGCCACGGCATGATTCCTGATGGTAGACTCTTTGTGGAACATTTGTGCTATCAAATTCCAATTAGGCACCACCTTACCAATCAAATCTTTTGCATGGGGGGGTTCTCTGAACATTAAATGAGAAACTCATTAACATCGCAACACATGCAAGTTTAGCAAGAATTAGTAAAGGCAAAAACCGAAGGGATTACCACTAAAAAATCATCTACATACATTGACTTGCAATGAACCGCCCTAGTTTTAGGATCCCAATTGGTCCACTTACATTCATGAGGATAGAATATAGATAAAAAATATTTCTCACTCGGTTCCTCTTCTGTTTACAACGTTCCCTAGGAACACCTAGACCAAAAATTTCCAACGCCCAGTGGTCCCAATCAACTGTTGAAAAATGTTGTCCAAGAGAGGTTGTTTGATGATCTACCAACTGTAACAACAATGCCTTCTCATTTTGTTTCCTCCAATTAATGGTTGCCTCATTTTCTTTTCTTCCCCATCCTTTCCATTTTCGCAGTTCAATCACAGAGCCCGCAACCACCAATGTAGATGCATATGATACAAGAAAACAACATAATAAAAAAAAATAATAACAACTGAGACATATATCTGGCTTAGAATTATAGCTTCTTCCATTTCACATTAGGAGCATAAGCATTGTGGATTGGCACTTAAAACGTCCTTAGCAATACTACAACCGGTTGGTACACACAAGGACGGGTGAAAATGACAGGTAACAAAGGGTGGGGAGAGGCAAAACGATAGGTTAAACGGGAAAATCCTATGCATAATCAACCAAGAGCACACCTGCATAATAAGCACCCAATCCATAATAATAACACTTTAACCAACATGACGAAGCAAAATTAGTTTCATTATAGCCAGCCCTTTCTCTATAATCATAATGTAGTACTAACAAACTTATCAAGTTCAATTTCTATTAACCAAAAAAAAAAAAAAAAAAAAACTAATCAGCCAAATATGGAAATATAATAACAATAAGTATAAACAGCTCACAATTTCATAGCTCACATTTCACAATGCACTAAGAATCAATGTCCACATTGCACGTTTCACTTAAATGTAATAAATGTTGATTGTTTTACTTGAAAATTGACTGCAATCCCTTAGACCACCATGAAATTTTAACTCACTTAAAAATATGTGTATGACTATACACCCGATTACTATCATATTCATTGAAGGAAGATATACTATTTGTCTGTTTGGACTTAATTACTGATCGAAGTGCTTAAGCCTTGGAGTTTAAAAATTGAAGTCAAACTATACAAGATTATTTTCTAATTTACCTTGCATTATCTGATCAAAAACCAAAAAAAAAAAAAAAAATTACCTTGCATTATAAAGTTAAAAGTTCATAAAGCGTCACCATATAAATCAGTTATCATGATTATTTTATGCACATATCTTCATCTAAGCAATTTCAATATTCAAATTTCACATTTCAATTTGTAGATTTCATAAGGCACTGATCACAAATCACAATAAAAAAAATCACATGCACAGAGCATATGGTCACAACAGTTCACATGGCATAATTCTCGTTAGTTCATAGGTATATGATCACAGCTCAATAGTTTACAGCCAATTCATCAGTAATCACAGTAAACAAATCAAAGTTCAAATTTCAGAGTTGATAATCGAAGATCATAGGTCACTGGTCATAGATATATGATCACAGTTCAACAGTTTACATGCCATTCATCAGTAATCACAGCAAACATATCAAAGTTCAAATTTCAGAGTTCATAATCGAAATTCACAGGTCACTGATTCATTGATCAAACGATAGGAGACAGAGGCCGCAGGCCGGGTGGGGGGGGGTTGGGGGGACGATGAATACGACAGGTAAGGGAGGGCCGAAATGACAGGAAAGAGAGGGTGGGAATTGTTAAATTCAAATTGCAACATATACGACAATTTGAACTCATAAAAGCGGAAGCAAAATGGATCGAATATTACCTCCTGCCATTATTTTCTTGCTCTGTTTTTTGACCGAAAATTTCACAGTGTATTTTGGTTTTTCTGGACACTCTCAATTCTACGTAGATGGTGTGATTTTTAGAATTGCATATCCAGGAACCAAAACATGGGCTATTTAATATCAACCGTGGCCATTACACGGTTATGCAATGGTTAATAGGCAGTTATCTGTTTTTTTTTTTTTTTTGTTGCTGAAAAAAACTGCCTTCCATGTGGGCCAATCAGGATTTAACATTCTCCCACTTGGCCCATACACCACATCAACTATTACAATGAGAAACAAAATACATGAATCATGGCGATAGATCCTCTAAATGACGAGTATTATCTTCCATGTATTAAAATATAATTTGTCTCTCTAAATTTACCCATGTAACTTAATAAATAAACCCTATGTTTATTCTTGGTCCAAACTTTAGTGATATTTCTCATAAATAAATATGTGCACTTAACTAAAGATAAAATGAGAAAATATCATAAATATAGAGTTTCACAATAAAGTACAACAAATTACATAAGGGAACCAAGTTCCATTATGTCCACATGATCTCTAAATTTTACTAGTGGCATGCCTTTAGTCAAGGATCGGCAATCATCAATTCAATGCTTATGTGCTCAATGACCACTGCTTTATCCTTAACATGCTCTCTTATGGCCAGATACTTAATGTCGATGTGTTTGTTTCGACTACCGCTCTTATTGTTTTTAGCCATAAAAACAGCAGCTGAATTCTCACAGAAAATTCTCAATGGCCTAGAGATAGAATCCACAATCCTAAGCCCAGAAATAAAACTCCTGATCCATACACCATGTGAGGTAGCCTCAAAACAAGATACAAACTCTACCTCCATAGTGGAAGTAGCAGTCAAGGTTTGCTTGGCACTCCTCCATGAAATGGCTCCACCAGCTAGCATGAAAATGTATCCGGAAGTTGATTTCCATGAATCAATGCAGCCAACAAAGTCAGAGTCAAAGTAACCAATGACCTCCAAGTTGTCAGTCCGTCTATACATAAGCATGTAGTCTTTGGTTCCTTGTAGGTACCTCATTACTTTCTTTGCAGCTTTCTAGTGGTTTGATCTTGGATTACTCTGATATCTGCCCAATATTCCTGTAACGAATGCAATGTCAGGTCTTGTGCAAACCTGAGCATACATAAGGCTTCCAACTGTTGAAACATATGGAATTTTGCGCATCTGTTCTCTTTCAAGGTCATTTCTAGGGCACTGATTCAAATTGAACCTGTCACCTTTCACAATGGGAGCTATACTTGGTGAACAACCCTTGATCCGAAATCTCTCCAAAACCTTGTTGAAATAAGTCTCTTGAGACAAACCCAAAATGCCTTTATATCTGTCTCTTTGTATCTCAATACCTATAACGAAGGATGCATCACCCATATCCTCCATGTCAAAGTTTTTAGAGAGAAATTGTTTCACCTCATGTAGCATACCCTTATCATTGGTTGTAAGCAAAATGTCATCCATATAAAGCACAAGGAAATAGATCTTACTCCCACTGACCTTCTGGTATATACATTGATTTATGATGTTCTCTATGAATCCGAATGAAGAGATCACGTCATGGAATTTTAAATACCACTGACGGGAGGCTTGTTTCAATCCATATATGGATTTCTTAAGCTTACATACCAATTGCTCACCACTGCTAGAGGAGAATCCTTCTGGTTGTTTCATATAAACCTCTTTCTCTAGTTCACCATTGAGAAATGTTGTTTTCACATCCATTTGTTGCAACTCTAAGTCAAAATGAGCAACGAGTGCCAAGATGATGCGGAGGGAATCTTTCTTAGATACAGGAGAAAAAGTCTCCTTGTAGTCCATTCCTTCCTTCTGAGTGAATCCTTTGGCGACGAGTCTGGCCTTATATCTTTCGATGTTGCCCAATGAGTTTTTCTTTGTTTTATAGACCCATTTACACCTTATATCTTTCGATGTTGCCCAATGAGTCTTTCTTTGTTTTATAGACCCATTTACACCCTATGGCTTTTGCACCATTAGGCAACTGAACAAAATCCCAGACTCCATTGGATGCCATAGAATCCATCTCATCTTTCATAGCATCGTACCAAAGTTTCGATTCTTGGCAACTCATGGCTTGTGAAAACGTTTCGGGATCATTTTCGGCTCCAATGTTGTAGTCCGATTCTTGTAGATACACAACACAATCACTTGAAATTGCTGATTTCCTTTCTCTAGTAGATCTCCTTAATGTTGACTCAACATTTTCCTGAGGAATGTGTTGTTCAACTTGCTGCTCAATTGTTTCTGGTGGTTCTTGAGCAACTCGACCTCCTAGATTATTATCAGCAGTTTGTGAAACTTCAATGATCGGTTGTATAACACTCGGCTGTACTATAGGAGCATTATGGACAATAATCAACCTATCACCTGATGTAGATGGTTGAGCTTCAGTATGATCTCTTTTAGAAACTATGTTCTGAAATTGATCGCTCCCACTAATCAAGTCATTCTCAAGAAACTTGGCGTTCCTTGATTCCACAAATCTAGTACTGTGAGTTGGACAGTAGAATCTATATCCTTTAGACCTTTCAGCATATCCAACGAAATACCCACTAATGGTCCTCGGATCTAGCTTCTTCTCTTGTGGGTTGTACACTATTACTTCAGACAGACATCCCCAAACGCGTATATGTCGCAAACTCGGTTTCCAACCTTTCCATAATTCAAATGGCGTCTTTGGGACAGCCTTAGTCGGAACCCTGTTTAATATATACACAGCCGTTTTAAGAGCTTCAGTCCACAAGGATTTAGGCAAGTTGGAGTTACTCTGCATACTCCACACCATGTCCATTAATGTTCGGTTTCTTTTCTCTGCCACACCATTCTGATCCAGGGAACCAGGCATGGTGTATTGGGTAACTATCCCATGATCTTGAAGAAACTTTGCAAATGGACCTTGAGCTTGTCCATCCTCAGTGTATCTACCGTAATATTCTCCACCTCTATTTGTTCTCACGATCTTAATTTGCTTGCCACATTGTTTCTCTACTTCAGCCTTAAAAACCTTAAAGGCATCTAATGCTTGGTCCTTTGTATGAAGCAAGTAGAGATACATGTATCATGAGTAATCATCTATGAAAGTGATGAAGTATTTCAGACCATATGAGTCCATATCTGAACTACAAATATTTGAATGTATGATCTCTAATATTTCTGAACTCCTCTTAGCACCTTTCTTAGATTTGTTGGTTAGCTTTCCCTTAATGCAACCAACAAAAGTCTCGAAGTCAGTAAAATCCAAAGCACTGAGTACTCTGTCATTCACTAACCTTTTGATTCTCTCAATGGAGATATGTCCCAATCTCCGATGCCACAACATAGAGGAATCCTCATTTATAACACAACATTTAATGCCATATTGAACGTGCATAGCAGTATGATGTGGTTCATTTTGCAAATTAATTGAGAAAAGACCATCAGATAGAATACCATTCCCAACAAGATCAGATTTATAAAATAAACTGAAACATTTGTCTAAAAAAGTAAAGGAATATCCCAAAGGTACAAGTCTAGGAATAGAAATTAAGTTCCTGGAAAATTTTGGAACATAAAATGTCTTATCCAATTCCAAAATAAAACCACTACTTAAAATTAAGGTGCATGTTCCGATGGCTTCCACATGTGAACGCATCTTGTTTCCTAAAGAGATGCTTAGCTTACTTCCCACTGGCTTCCTTAGGTTTCGCATACCCTGTAAGGTATTCGAAACATGGATTGTAGATCTAGAATCAATCCACCATGTGTTATAAACAACATCAACTATATTAGATTCATAACAAACAAGTGAGAGTGGAGTACCTTTTTTATCAAGTCATTCCTGGAATTTGGAGCAGTCATTCTTTACGTGCCCCTTCTTCTTTCAAAAGAAGCACTTAAACTCCTTCTTAATTTCCAGTTAGGCAGAAGCCTTGCCTTTCCCTTTTTGCTTGGTATGATTTTTCTTTTTATCCTAGGTTGCCAAGTTTACTTTCTCTCCCTCTTCCATAATGAGTCTTTCCTCCTCCTAAACACACATGGTCAATAGCTCATTAATTAACCATTTGTCCTTATGTGTATCATAGGAGATCTTAAAGGGACCATACTCAGAGGGTAGAGTGTTCAAAATGTAATGTACCAGGAACGAATCAGGCATCTCAACCTCAAGGGTCTTCAATTGAGCCACAATGTCCCTCATGCGCATGATGTGCTCACGCACACCTCTCACATTGGTGAGCCTCAAAGACGAGAACCTCATAATGAGGGTGTTGGCAAGTGCCTTATCTAAAGTTTCAAATTGCTCATCAATGGCCTTCAGTAATGTCTGGATCTTGTCATACTGTTTGACAGAACCACGTAGGAGATTTTAGTCTTTATGAACATGACACTAAGGCGATTAGATCGCTCCCAACGTTCATAAAGAGCAATCTCATCCTGAGTGCTGGTTTCAGTGATTACGGGCTTGTCTTTCCTTATAGCATAATCAATGTCCATCCACCCCAAGTGAAGGAGAATTCTCTCCTTCTAGACCTTATAATTATCCCCTTCCAGTTCAGGGATATCACATCGAACATCAGAGAAATTCACAAGTTGTATGACTGCATAATTAAAATAAGCATGCTTATGATTCAAAATATTGAGACTAATAGACATAAATCATGCTTTACCAATGTAAATCATGCAAAAAATCATGAATCTATGACATAAAACTTGCATGTGGGCTAAAGTTCTAATTCAATTAGACTCATTTTACTGTATGATAAAACCATCAAATTATGTTCCCTTTTCTAATACCTGTGGGTAAATTAAAAAATATAATTTGATATTTTATCCCAATTAGTCATATTAATATAATAAAAATCCTGTGGGTAAATTTTATTATATTAAGTACAACTAATTGCAATAAATGTCTTTTAACCAAATGTGATCATAAACCAATTAATATATAATTTTGCATAATTAGAGTTACTGTGGCTAAGCTCTGGTTACTCAAAATCATATGGATCACTAAGAAATTTAATTTTGTTCATAAAAATTATCCAAGTAATATTGCATATTCTATAGGCAATACAAACAATTATGAACAAAATCTAAATTTATGCTAAATAATTAACTTAATAATATGCATAATGAAAACAAAATTATACATATAACAATAAATTAGCACATCAATTATCTACAATATGTTTTCCAATAAAACATTCATTAAAATAGAACAATTTATAAATGATATGCATAATTAATTTCGTAATTTATGCATTAAATATATTTTTAAAATTATGTACATAATAACAACAATAAAATTATGCACATAAAACAAATACTTAGTACATAATATATAAAATAAATTTCCTATGAAATTAATGCAAAAATTATGTGCATATCCAAAAACCAAAAATTTAATAGAAAACTTTTTTTTTTATTGAAAAACGACATAATTGAGGGAAAAACGACAGTAAGTTTGCATAAATGAAACGACATGTCGTTTCTTTTCTTTCCAAACGCTGCCGTTTTAATCCATATAACAACACGTGTTTCAGCATTGAAACTACGACGTTTTTGCAAAGCATAAACGGCGCCGTTTTAATATCAGTCTGCTTAATTTGAACGGCGTCATTTCATGTCGAACAGCAGTTTCATTTCTTAATGAAAATGACTTGTCGTTTTCTATAGGTCTTCATAAACGACGACAGGAGTCGTCTTCAACCTCCAGCAGGGTCGTCTGACCCGGTTACGACCCAGTTGCAAACCGAACAAAAATCCAACAATTTCTGGCGATTCTAACGTTGTTTTATGTCGTTTCAAATTACAAAATGATCAGAAAAAAATAACATGATGAATTATGAATACAAAATACATAATCAAACAAGAATGCATATTAATCATGACTTGTTTTTCATGGCCAGTAGACAAAAAATTGCAGACCATTAATGGCGGCCAAATGTCATGGTTTTTAATCACAGAACATGAAGAAAACATCAAACTAATTGTTTTCTAGCATCAACGATGAATAATGCCAAGAAAAAATTGAAACTTAAGTCACGGCTCCTATGTCCTGAAACAGAGTAAATTTTTGTTCAAAATTGAACAAAACGTAGTGGTTTAAGGCTCGGATACCAAATGTTAAATTTAAATTGCAACATATACAACAATTTGAACTCATAAAAGCGGAATGAAAATGGATCGAATATTACCTCCTGCCATTGTTTTCTTGTTCTGTTTTTTGATCAAAAATTTCATAGTGTATTTTGGTTTTTCTAGATACTCTCAATTCTACGTAGATGGTGTGATTTTTAGAATTGCATATCCAGGAACCAAAACATGAGCTATTTAATATCAACCGTGGCCATCACACGGTTATGCAACGGTTAATAGGTAGTTATCTGTTTTTTTTTTTTTGTTGTTGAAAAAATCTACCTTCCATGTGGGCCAATCAGGATTTAACAAGAATAGCAAAAACGATAGGTCACTGGGGTAGGGAGGTGGGAAACAATAGGAAAGAGAGGGTGGGAAGGGCAAAAATGGTAGATTAGAGAGGGTGGTAAGGACGGTGAAAACGACGGCTTACAAATGGTGGGGTAGCAAAAAGGCAGGACACTATGGGTTAGGGAGGTCTAGGAAGACATGAAAGAGAGGGTGGAAATGGTAAAAACGACAAGTTACTAGGGCAGGGAGGTGGGAAATGACAGTAAACAGAGGGTGGAGATCAACGAAAATGACAACGATAAAGTCTCCTCTCATCACGGCAAAGACGACAATGATAACAGGAGCCGACATGCACAAGGGTGGAGAAGTTAGGTTCATGACTAGAAAATAATTGGAGGAAAAATCACAAAAAAAGCCTTGAGCTCGAAACACTTACCATTTTTGAGCCCACTGACAATTGGGTAGACTCTGGCTGAATCCAAGCAACTCGGAGAAGGACATTGATCGCCTATTACAACGTCGACAACGATAATAGGTCAACAATACACGGTCACTCAAATATGGCTTACATTGGGCTGGTCTCCATCGACGAACAATATGAGGGAGTCGGGGGCACAAGGTCTCACCGGAGGGACCAATAGCCACCGTTTTGGCAGAGAGAGATAGAGAGAGAGAGCGATAGAGATAGAAGAGAGATATTGGCAAGCTTTTAGTACAGGCGAGGAAAATGGGATGAAACATCAAGCACCCATAGGAGGTTGGGAGTTGCGGGATTTATAGCAGAAGTGATAAACCCTCAACGGTAAAAAATGCAGAGATTCCTAATGCAAAGCAGAGAGCACAAAGATTCCCCTGATTTGGATCTCAGAGAATTGTCACTGTAGCATAAGCGTTGGAGTTCCAAGAAAACAAGGGGGAGGTAAACTCTGAAAACAGGACTTGGATGTCCCAAAAATTGGTTCAGATGCTATGGAAATTTAAGGCACCAAACAGGAACCCTAGGTTCTAGTGATACTCTAAGTCTTTTTTTGAGTTCATTGAGTCAATTGAGTCCTCAAGCCAGTCACTCTCTCATTTTCTAAGAGAAAAACAAGGAAATGCCGTATACGCTTGGAACCCCATTCCTGTTTATGTTATATATATATATATATATATATATATATATATATATATATTATGCCTTTTAGTATGCAGTGGTCAAAAGAATAAAGCCGTAACTGATAAATGGCCGATCCGCCCACGATATAATCTATGACGTGGTGTTAACGTCAAATTATTGTTGAGAATCAGATGAGAGCTTTTTAAAATGAAAACTAAAAAAGAATAAATAAAGAAGTGAGGGTAATTGACGTCTCTTCCTATGACTTGGACACTCCACCTTTGGGTCATAAAAGATCGGTAAGATGATCGTTTTTCCAAAAGCACGAAAGAATGTCGGAAACGACACAAGGGTGGTCAGCCACTTAGCCTTTGAAAAGTAAGAAAGGGCAGCTCTTGCATTGGTTCTTAGCCCTCAATCGCGTCATTTTTGCAATTACAACAGTGCAAGCAATTTGGCGTGAATCAATATCAACGGTTCGATCAGGTAGGAAACGACAAAAAAAAAAAATAAAATAAAGTAAATAAACGGCTTATATTTAAGAAAATACAAAAACTATCTCTTGTGTTTTAACTAAATACAATATTTGTTCTTAAGTTTTTTAAAATTTAAAAAGTATCCCTTATGTTTTTCAAATCATCTATTCTTTTAACTTTTTTTTTTTATTTAAACGACAAAAACATCCTTAAAGCACAAATATATCTAAGATATGTGTTGAGTTATGTTAGCTTCCAAACACTCTTCTTGAATTTACCATGAATGAAATTTTGAATACTTATTTAAATTTTTTAAAGGATATAAGTTTTTTTTTAATTTGAAAAAAATGTAACCTAAAAAAAAGAATGAAGATTTGGTATTAAAAAATTTTGAACACCCATTTAAATTTTTTTGGGCTCAATAGCAACATGACCCAACAATACCAAATCTTCATTTTTTAAAAAAAGTTTCACTTTCTTCTTCAAATGAAAAAAAAAAAACCTTATAATCCTTAAAAAAAATTAAAATAGATATTCAAAAATTTCATTCATGTTGATGATGAATTTAAGAGGTGGTTTAGAAGCTAGGATAGCCCAACACATATCGTGGATTATGTTTATGCTTCAAGAACGGTTTGGTCATTTTAAAAAAAATCAAACTATAAAAGTTAAAAGAATGGATAGTTTTTGAATGGTTTGAAAAATATAAGCAATACTTTTTGAATTTAAAAAACCCAAGAACAAATGTTGTATTTAGTTAAAATACAATGGATATTTTTCGTATTTGCTCCTTAGATTTTTATGGACCATCATCCAGTACCTTAGTAAGGATCATGGACAAATCAACGTTGTTTGTAAAATTTCAATTACTTTTATCAAGTGGAATTCAAAATTAGAAAAAGTCAAAGGTCTAGATCTTTATGGACTATCAATTCAATGCGTGAAAAGAGATTTGTCTAGTATTTACTTATTGGGACTTCGTTTTTGTGTGAAGTTGGCCTTGAGAAAATGCACTTGTTTGAATTTAAAACCAAATATTAACATTTAGATATCTTCTTATCCTGACGTTATAAAATAAATAATTTAATCACTTTATTATAATTTGTTTATTATTAGGCAACACTTAACACGAGAACAACATGAATGAGTTTTAAGGAACAAGTAGATTCAAAAAAATCTTAAAAAAAAAGAATCAATCAAATGTAGGTGTCAAAATATGCTTTTACTTTGAAATTTTATTTTTTATTTTTAATATTTTCAAATATGCTTTTTTAGCATTTTACATTTCTTAAAAAGAATTATCTTTTATGTGTGCCCCGAATTATGTCACTCATGTAACTTTATCTCTTGACTTAAAATGTGTCATGCCATCTCCTTAACCTTTGTTCCATTAGTAAATAACCACCTTCCATTTAATTTGTTATTTTTTTTGTTTTTTTTTTTGGTTGATTGTTTTTGTATTCTTCTTAAAATATGTCACTTATATCATTTTATTCTTTGACTTTCAAAACATGTCTTTACATCTCAAACATTGTGTTGATATATAAAAAATTTTCTGTAATTATTTCTCTATTTAAGTGTGAATAGAGTAATTAGATTTATTATAGGGGTTGTCATTTAAGTGTCAATTAGGTTTGATTAATTTCCTTTTTTTGGCTCTTCTCTATATGTATTTGTCAGCTTAGTACTATGCCATGTTAACGTGTGGATGAAAATTAATGAATCCCAAATTTGAAGTTGGTATCAGAGCTGTCATGTTAATGTGTGAATGAGAATTAGTGAATCCCAAATTTGAAGTTGGTATCAAAGCTTTCTTTTTCAATCCTTTCATTTACCACAAACAGAAAACCATAAGCAAAACAACGAAATAGCAAACCAAAAGCAAAACATAAACATCATTGATAAATTAGAAAATCGCAAAACGGCAAAAAGCAAAACAACAAAACACCCACACAACACCTGCAAAACCCAAATCTTCCTTACCACTATCATTGGAGTAAATTGCTTGTGAGATCCCTAACCTTTTAAAAATGTGTGATTTGGCCCTAATTTTGTTTTTTTAAACCAACTCCTAATCTTTGATTTTAGTTGCTGAGGGACAAATTTAGCTAATAAATGTTATTTTCTCTGTCACGTGAGGTGCACATGGCATTAAATTGCTATAAAAAAAACTATAATGCCCCTAAATAATTCAACAAGATTAACATTAATATTACAAACAAAAAATAAAAGGAAAAATATAAAATGAAAAGAAAAAAATACTAGATTTCTTTAAAAAACAAACTAACAAAAACCCAAATTTCCCTCTACCATAACCATTGGAACCTATCTCACCTCCTTTGTATCTTCTCCCAAGACCCCATCTTCGCCTCCCCTTACCTATTCGACCCCTAGTCCCTCACCCGGTGCCTCCCTCCCATGTCCTGCAACCCTATGGCTACGGCCTCTACTACTTCTCCTATATTACCATTAACTCCAACCTCTACATACTCAACGGCTTTGTCTTCGACATCGGCTCCCTCTCTCTTGACCGACCCTTTCCTTCCTCCTTTGCCTTCTCCTTCGATTTTGTCACTTGGTCTTGGGATCACCTCACACGGATGCTTACACTGTGCAAAAGCTTCCCCTGCAACATTGAGCCGAATCATCTTCCTCCTAATTATGTTTGGCTTAATAAAATAATGTCATTTGTCTTTCACCTTTGAGGTATTAGACTAGGTGCTCTAAGGATTCAATGATGTAATAAGTTTTTAGAGACATTTACTCAATAAAGAGTTTATTTATTATTCATATACCAAATGTTTCCTCTTTATGTTTATTTCTATTGGATGCATGATAAGTAAACAAAAGTCTAAGACTGTCAGTCTAAACCTTTAAGATTGTGCATATGATGGACTAATTATGTAGAAAGCATGATTCTTAAAGGTGATAGTCTAAATTTTAAAGAATGCAATCGAGGAAATAAATTTGGGCGCTTTATTTATATTAAGATTATTATGTTGTCTACATCCCTAATGGGAGATGACTTGTCTTGATCGTTGGAGTAGGACTTTACGAGTAGAAACAGTGGTATATTGTCATAAGTGACGATATATTAGATAAGGACAAAAGTTGAATTGATTTGATTAATAATTCTATTTCTTTTAATCAATTCACTTTTGATAATCACATATGATATGTCTTAATCTTGAAATGAACAATGGGCCTGTATTCTTGACTTGTGTCTTTTGATGTACCAAAAGGTGACATCCTGATTTGATGATGGTAAACATACTGATACGTTAGAGACATAGCTCTTGATTGATGTAGACTTGTTATTCATAAATATGAAATCCATAGCTCTTTTCTTATAAGTATTATCCTGTGATTGAAAGACTGGATCATTAGGTGTAACCGAATGATACACTATTTATAAAATAGTAAGTATTCTAATGGTAAGATAATATAATATAAGATAAAAATAATCGAGAAGGTAAAACAGAATTTATCCTTAAGCCAATTATGAATATCCTATGGAAATGTTACACATTATGATATGTCATAGACGATTAGCTTATTGGAGCTTCCTAATTTTATATATTTCAAGAGAACAGCTCTAAGCTTTTAGTGGAGTAGCTTTAGGGTTTATAGTTATAAAATATATATATATGGGATATGTTATTTTATAATAATGGGAGCTTGATCTATATATATCCATCAGGTCCTTTTTGATAGTTTGTAATAATTCCTGTAACAATGCAACATGTTTTTCCTACATATTAGTGACTTATGTTAATTATTAGATTGACTAAAATTTGAGTTAATTGGATTTAATAATTCATGTTGGTTTATTGGTTGAATTAATTTTGTGAATTAATTGAAGATAAACATGTTGAATTATTTGAATATACTTTATTTATATAGGTTTATCTATATATGACTATTTTAATTAGATAACTTTTGTATTGGGTTATTTGAATTAAAATTGAGGCTCTATAAAACATACCCAGGTCAAATAAGATAAGATTTATCCAATTGATTGAGATTGGATTGATCGGATAAGCCTAAAGAGTTGGACTTCGTATTTGATTCGAAGTCCACGATGCCGCGGTCAACCATAATACAAAAGCGCGGTCGACCGTGCCTGGATAATAGAAAATGCTTTTCAAGTGTTTCAATCAGAGATTGATTAAACTTGAATTTTAAAGCCGAGTCTGATAAAGACTAACCCCAAATCCAACCACTATAAATGGGGAACTATTTTTCATTGTTCCTTAGATCATTTGAGAAGCATATAGTAAGTTTTCTTGTGAGAGAAACTCTAAAACTCTCAAAAAGCTATTGTTCAACATCTGAAACCTTAGCTTTTGGTTTTTTCAAGTGGTTAGAAGAAGAGTCATCAGTAGAAAGGCTTGACGACATATGACTACCCGCACTCCGATTGTGGATAAAGAATAGTAAGGAAGACTAGTTGATTAAGGCTTATCCATAACGTTTTTTTTAATCGATTTTTCTGCTACCTTTGGTGTATAAAAAGAGATATATAAGATCCATTATTAATTTATATACTTAGTATGTCAAACTTATTATTTGGAAAATACTTTGATTTAAAATTTTTAAAATTTTACTGTGTATCGTTTTTCAGCATGAGGAACCTCTATGTCAACTTACACAATACACTAACAACCTACAAAAATGTTTTTTTGTAGTAGGCATTTTGAATGCAACACAAAGAGTAATTTAAAGGAAAAAATTAGAAAAAACAAACAGCCCATAATTCTATTAAAATAGCCTATTTTTCTTTAAAATTTCAAGAGCTCTATTTTTTCAAGGAATTTGTGAGGGATTTTTTTATTTTCTTTTTTTTTTATTTTTCTTAGGCTTTATTTTTTTCTTTGTTTTAATCTTGCATTTGAATAGTTGGTTGTAAAAAATTTTCATCTAGGTTGTCAGTATATAGAGCATGTTGACATAAAGGTTCCCCAAATTTGGAAGAAAAATTATATTTGTTAAGTCAAAAAAAAAAAAGGAAGAAGAAAGAATGAGGTCGTTCATTAAGGGAACAATGTTTGAGGGCATGTTGTAACATATTTTGAAAGTTAGGGGGAAAATGACATTAGTGATATAGTTTGGGAAAACTACAAAAATAATCTATAAAAAAAAGAAAAAAAAAACTATTGAGTTAGATGGAAAGGGATTACTTACTAACTAACTAAAGTTTGAGGGGGTTATGTTACGCATTTTTAAAATGAGGGCAAAGTGATATAAGAGAGATATTTCAAGTGGGAAAATGTAACAGTACTCTCTTCCTAAAACCCTATTGTGTTATCTAAAGAGAATAAATACGAAAATAAAATATAGAACAAGAGAACAAGAGATTTAACGGGTTTGATAGTATGCCAACATCCACAGATACTATATAGAGAATAATAGAGAGAAGAAAATATGACATAGCCTTTCATTGAATAAGCTAGGTATTTAATAGAGTTTACTAGAATAATCCTAATCTAACTCAAATATAATAATCCTAATCTAATTCAAATATTAAAAAAAAAATGAAAAAAATAGATAATGAGAAACTATCTAGATAACATAAAGGAAATCAATTTAAACCCACATATTTACACATTTAAATTATTCTGTATGATTTGATTAATATATCTTCATTATTCCCCGCAAGATAAGCTCTGTAAGAAGAGTCCAATCTTGTCCTTAATGGTAGATTAAGAGAGAAGAAGGATACGAAAGGGAGTGAATGACTCTAGGATGGTGGCAAAAGGAGGAGGATAAGGCCTATCAATGAATTTTTGAGGTATCCGATGACAACAAGGCATGGTGGTAGACTTGGAAGAGGCAACATTGGTGGCAGTGAAGTTATGGTAGTAGTTGTGTGAGGGGCAGTGGTGGTGACTAAGGAACTACGACAACTTCTGTGTAAGGAGCAACGACATGTATGATGTGGTCGCAACTATTGGGTGGTGATGGTGGGAACTTGTTGGAAAAAAAAGGAAAAGAGAAATCAAAGGGTAGTAAGAAAAGAGAAGAAAAAGAAAGTATGGAAAACTTCCTTTTTTTACCCCTTTTTTTTGTTAGAATATTGAAGTATTTGCTTCTATTGAAATCATAGTAAAGTGGAGTTCTTTGGGGACTCCAAAGTAGGAGTAGGATAGAAAGAAAAAGAGTGAGAACTTAGAGGGGAAAGAGAGAGAAAGAGTGAGTTATAGAGAATTAAGAATAAGAAAGATTTACAGTCCCAAGAGAGTATTGCCCTGAATATGGAGAATAAGAGAAAAGAAAGAGAGAGAGAAAGATAGTCCTACGAGGGTACTGCTCTGATAGAGAATAAGAGAGAAGAGAAAGAGACAGTCTGAAAAGGGTACTATGTTTTAACGCACTATGTTTAATCAAACACATGACAAATAAAGGAAATACAACTTAAAACATGTAAATAAGACTGGATTTAACGATTATGTCTATTAAAACCTAATCTAATTTTTGAAAACTAAGCCGTTGAGAATCGACGTCTAAGATTAGATTTGACCTATATCCCAGTGCAACCCCAGCATATAATTAGTGATAGCTAGATTTAATTATAAATATAATATACCATAAATTCATAAATCTCAAGAACCATCATGCCAAATTACTAAAAATAATTGTTGAAAATGTGTACCTAAATCCATGGTAATAAAAATGAGAGGAATAAAGTCTTCTACAATCAAATCTATTTTTTAGTGCTTAAAGATTCTTTTTCTTCGATGAAAAAAGGAGGAGAAGCGAAAATTACACGTATGATTTAACTTGGGGACCACAACCTCATAAGGTGCCTTTATATACTAGGTCAAATTAGACTCCCACTACTCCTAATTTGATCAGTATATATTTAAAGTCCATACCTAATAGATATCTCTAAAGCTTGAAATAATAGATCACTTATTTAGCCTTATTAAATTAGATAACATATAATATAATTGTCACTTAAATATGTAAGCCCATAAGAGGATATTAAATAAAAAACCCAACAATTTCCCTCTTGGGCTGTATATGTTTTCTGAAACAATTATATTACATAGTCTTGAGTACGTATTAAAAATGCTATCTTGCCTTGAAATATCTACTTAGTTATAGTTTGGTCTATCTACTATATCACTATGAGATCAAAGCAACATTTATTACATATACTCATAACTAGATCAATCAATGGTCACCATTTTAACATATTCGATAATATGGATCTAGTTTATGTAACAAATGTTGCTCACCATTCTAACATATTCGATGATATAGATCCAATATGGATGCATAGCATAGAAATTAGATGCAATGTGGTCCTAAAAATGCCCATTTCCAATTGGACCTACTTTATTCTTTAGTGAAATCAAAAATAAAAACAAATAACTCAGAGTTTGTAAATAAAACATCTGCTTTATTGTACAGAAAATAAGTGTAAAATGTGTTTGGAAAAAAGAACACCAAAATACAAACTTTCACTTAACATGGACATCGTCAAATAAAACAACACCGATATGAGCGGTGTGCTCATGAAATACCTTGGGCACCATACTATTCGTGAATATATCTGTAACTGTAGAGTTTTTTCAATATGTTCTATAAACACCTGACGGCTCTTAACTTTCTCTCTAACAACAAGAACTTGATGTCAATGTGCTTCAGCTTCATAGAGCTTTTGTTATTGTTGAAATAAAGCACAGCCTAGTTATTGTCACAATATATCCTCAATGGTCTCTCAATACCATCCTTAACACATAGCTCTGTGACAAAACTTCACAGCCATATGCCATGGTTAGATGCCTCATAACAAGCTATGAACAACTCTACCATAGTTGAAGAAGCTATAAATATCTGCTAAAAACTCTTCTAGGAAATAACCCCCAGCTAGCAAGTAAATATAGCCCGGCATGGATCTTTTACTATCTTGGCATCCAGCCAAAATAGAATTAAAATATCCAATGATCTTTGAATGATTTGATCTCCAATAAGTAAGCATGTGGTCTTTTGTTCTATGCAAATACTGCATAACCCTTGTGGCTACTTTCCAATGATCCATTCTTGGGTTACTTAGATATCTACCTAACATTCTCACTATGAACATAATGTTTAGACCTATAGATAATGGAGCATATATAAGACTTCCTACAGTTGACGCATAAGAAATCATTTGTATTTTTTCTTTTCAAACTCATTATTGGAGTACTGACTGAGATTGAAATTGTCTCCCTTAAGCAATTGGAGTATCTCTTGGTGCACAATTTTTCATGCCGAATATGATGAAAACTCTTTTAATGTAGCTCTTTTGTGATAATCCAAGAATACCTAGAGAGTGATCTCTATCTCATATATCTACATGCCTAAAACAAAGAGGCGTCTTCAAGATTTTTCCCTCAAAATTCTTTTTCATAAATTTCTTAATTTTGCATCATAAGCCTATATTGTTGCTAGCAAGCAGTATATCATCGATATATAACACCAAAAATATATATTTACTCCCGCTGAACTTATGGTATACATAATCACCAACTTATTTACCTCAAACCTATACGGGAGAATAACTTAATGAAATTTTTGATACCATTGATGGGAAGCTTGTTTGAGACCACAGATGGATTTTTTTAGTTTGCAAACCACTTTCTTGGGTTATCAAATATAAAGTTTTCTAGCCGTATCATATATATCGTTTCATCAATCTCACCATGAGAAACATTGTCTTTACATCCATCTGATATAGGTCTAAATCAAAATGAGCCACAAGTGTTATTATGATCCCAAAAAGTCTTTATTGAAACTGTAGAGAAAATCTCTTTATGATCAACAACTTCTTTCTAAGTAAAACTCTTAGCAACTAAATGAGCCTTATATCTCTCAATATTGCCTTTTGAATCTCTTTTGGTCTTAAATATCCATTTGCATCTAATGGGTTTCACACCTTCAGGTAATTCGATGAGATCCCAAACATCATTATCCTTCATGGATTTCACTCATCATTCATAGTATTAATCCATTTTCTAGAGTTAAAACTCTATTTAACTTGACGAAAGGTGATTGGATCATCTTCCTCCATTCCTATGTCAACCTTATGTTCTTAGAGAAAGACAACATAGTTATTCATAATTACACTTCTCCTTTCTCTAGTGGATCTTCTTAATGGCATATTCTTTTGAGGTTGTCGAGTTTGCTTTTTAGGGCTAAATTCTTCATTTTGGATAAGGAGCTTCTAAATATTGTCTTGATATCCTAGATTTGTATTTAAAACAATGTCAGAAATTAGAGTATGATCATTGTCAATAGCAATAGCATCAAGAGAAACAAATTCCTTTTCAAAGACAATGTCTCTACCCTTATCTCCCCCTTCAAACTCAACTTCCTCAAGGAATCTTGCATTTGTCATCTCGAAAAATATCCTAGTTATGGGATCATAAAACTTGTAACCACTTGACTGTTCAGAGTAACTAATAAAGTATTAGCTTACACTTCTTGAGTCTAGTTTCCTTTCATTTGGCTTGCAAGGCCTTGCCTTAGCTGGACAACACCAAATGTGTCAATGCCTTATGCTATGCTTCGTGTTTATCCATAGTTCATAAGTGGTTTTAGCTACCTCTTTGTTGGGAACACTGTTAAATATATATGCTCCAATCTTTAGTGCCTTTCACCAGAGGGATTTTGGTAAAGAAGAACGACTAATCATACTTCGTACTATGTCCTTAAGAGTTTTGTTTCGTCTCTCAACAACACCTTTCATGCTAGATTTGCCAGCGTTATGTATTATGGGATAATACCGTATTCCTTTAGGAATTTTATGAAAGGTCCTCAATGTTATTCACTTGAGCCATCATATCTACCATAGTATTCACCATCACAATCAGATTTAATGGCTTCAATCTTTTTGCCAAGTTAGTTTTCCACTTTAGCTTTGAAGGCATCAATCAAATACATTTAGGGATTGATACTTCTCATAAATCAAATACAGGTACCGATATCATGAATAATCGTCTATGAACATAATAAAATGCTGTTGGATATTCTAAGAAGCTATAAGGAATAATCCACAAATATCAATATGAATTAGTTTCAAGACGTCAAAACTTCTATTAGCACCTAATTTCCTTATGTTTGATTGTTTCCCTTTAATACACTCAACAAAGACTTAGAAATCTATCAAATCAAGGGAATCAAGATTCTCGTTAGACATAAGTCTCTGAATTCTCTATTTAGAGACATGACCCAAACACTTGTGCCATAGTATCGCAAAATCCTTATGGTTTAATTTATGTTTTGTACCACATGAACTAGTATACAAGATTTCATTAAATAAGGTAATAATGTCCAACAAATATAGATTATCATGCAAGGATAAAGAACCAGTATTAATAAAATTTGAATATCAAAAAAGACTAAATTTTTTATTTTCAAATAAACAACATTAACCAAATTTGTCCAAAGTAGAAATTGAAACTAATTTCCATCTAAAAGATGGTACCACATAAGTAGCTTCCAAATTAAAAAGCAACAAGTCTTTAATAATAACCTAAAAGTTTCTATAGCCTTTGCTACAACTGTTTTGCTATCGCCTACATTAATGAATCTTTCAGCATCACTTGACTGTCGACTCTATAGCAACCCTGCATAGACACACTTATGTGAGTAGTAACACCAAAATTTACCTACCAAGTGTGTTTAAGTACAAAAGCTAAATTTACTTCAAAACAAACTAAAGTGAGAAGCATACCTTTCTTTACACGTCAGTTGGCGTACTTAGGATATTCATTCTTTATGTGTCCAGCCTTCTAGCAAAATAACAAGTCAAATACTCATCCCTTTTTTTTGCACTTTATGCTATGGTGTCCCAACTATAGTTTTTTTATGGTTCCTTTTCCTTTTCTTGTCTTGACGGGTGGTTGTTAAGCAAGCACTTTCAACATTTTCTCGCTTAGCATTTCTTCATCTTGCACATAGTGAGATATGGGCTTACTAAGAGTTTATTTGTCTTTTAGGTGTTTTAACTCACTTTGAATTGACCATATTGTGCAAAAAGAGAAATCAAAACTAAATGCACTAGCAATTCCTGAAACAACTCTAACTTTAGTGCTTTTAGTTTGAAAGCGATATGAGATTTCCACGATGTACTCCTTAGGTTCCTTTTTTTTCTTTATTCTTCATTAAAACAAGATTAGCCAATAAGGTATTGTTTCAATCTTTTCATTTTTAGCAAAACATTTTTTTGTTATGAATATAGTATTATGATAAATGTCCATAACCCCCAAAGTCTTCAAGTCTCATAACCTCCAAAGCTTCACAAATTCCATAACCTTTATTTGTTATAATTTATTCATAGTTATTTTCTCCATTTACAACACCATTAAGCCTATTGTAACCTATGGGCATCTTTAGCCTATAAATAACGGCTTCAAGAGGCATGTAAAATAGAAGAAAAAAATAAAATATAGATATTATTCTCTCATTCTCTTGTGTTCTTCTCTACTTCTAAACTATATTCTCTTGTTTTGTCCTCTTTATTTTACAATACGTTATCAGCACAAAGAAAGTAAGAGTCATCAATAGTAAATACATTGTTCACAAGAGCATACAAACTTTGGGAAGTGGAGGCTCTTCTACGAAAAAAAGGTGAGTTGTTTTACCTTTCACATGGCACAACAAAAGTAATAGGCCATTTTGCATGTTACCATAGAGATGGCACAGCACATTGCATATTCCTGTGTGGTTGTATACCAAGTGCACATGGATGCATAACCATAAATGACATACTAAACCAATGCCCCCACAAGAATGAGATATATTATCACACAAACAAAATAAACATAAAAATTATCAAGTACATAAGCATTAATAAGTAATATAAAAACATTATCGCTTATTTGTTAAATATATAAACATTTCAAATATATGAACTATTGCGGCTCAACTACTGTAAATAGATGTTTATTGTTATTCATTAAACAATTCATATACTATTTTTTGATTGTTTATTGATATTTTTTTTCTTATCTTCTAATTTGATTAATATTTTTGTTATAGTCTTTTACCATGGCAAATCTTACCAAGTTGGAATTTGTAACCCTTGATATTACGGGCAAGAACTATCTAACATGGACACTTGATGCTGAAATTCATTTGGATGCTATGGGTCTTGGAAACACAATCAAAGAAGGAAATCAAGAATCATTACAAAATCGTGCCAAAGCAATGATTTTCCTTCGTCACCATCTCCATGAAGGATTAAAAACTGAATATCTTACTATAAAAGATCCACTTGACCTTTGAAAAAATTTGAAAGAAAGATATGACCACCAAAAAACTGTTATTCTTCCAAAAGCTTGTTATGATTAGATGCATTTACGATTGCAAGATTTTAAATCAGTAAGCGAGTATAACTCTGTAATATTTAAAATTAGTTATCAATTAAAATTATACAGAGAAAATATCACTGATGAAGATATGTTAGAGAAAACATTCTCTACTTTTCATGCCTCGAATGTGCTTCTACAGCAGCAATATCGAGAAAAAGGCTTAAAAAAATACTCTGAACTGATTTCATGCCTTCTTGTGGCTGAACAAAATAACAAGCTATTACTGAAAAATCATGAATCTCATCCAACTAGTTCTGCCCCATTCCTTGAAGTGAATGCAACAACATCTAACAATTCAGGGAGTGGAAGAGGTCGTGGTCGTGGTTGTGATCATGGCCGCTGATGTGGTCGAGGTTGGAATACCTATCACAATCGTGATAATAACAATTCTCATGTCCAGAAGAGGGAGAATAATGGAGACAAAAGAAAAGGTGTGCAACAAAAGGATACAAAGAATTCAGAAAATATATGCTGCCGGTGCGGTATGAAAGGACATTGGTCACGTACTTGTCGTACGTCGAAACATCTTGTTGAGCTTTATCAAGCATCACTCAAAGAGAAGGGGAAAAATATAGAAGCAAATTCTGCATACTTTGATGATCTTGACCAAAGTCCTATTGATCTAACTCATTTGAATGTGGTAGATTTCTTTGAACATCCTGAAGGGAGAATTGATCATTTAATTGGTGATAGGACTGTCCAAAAATAACTAAAATCATTTCTAGGATTTTATTTTTGGTGTGTTTTTATTTGGTTTGAGGTGTGTTTTGGTGTGTTTTTTTTTTTTTAAAAAAACTATGGTTTCAATATCTAATATTTTACTTTGTTGGATTGTAATATTTCTTATAATGTATTTTTATTTTATTTGGATGAAGAAAATATAGATATTCCCCAATCTTTAGTTGGACCCAAGGTCAATGGTGAAGATGTGTGTCTCACTGATAGTGCAACAACGCATACCATACTTAAAGATAAAAAATATTTTTCTCACTTGATAATGGGCAAAGCTAATGTTAATACAATATCTGGTAGCACAAAAATTATTGAAGGCTCTGGAAGAGCCAATATATTATTACCCGGAGGAACAAGATTTCTTATAAATAATGCATTACTTTCTACTAAGTCTCAAAGAAATTTATTAAGTTTTAAAGATATCCGCCGAAATGGATATCACATTGAGACAGTGAATGAGGCAAATGTTGAATGCCTCTATATTACAGCTATGATTTCGGGTAAGAATTACATATTAGAGAAATTACCAGCTCTTTCTTCTGGTTTGCACTACACGAATATTAGTCAAATTGAAGTACATGCAATAGTGAACCAGAAGTTCACTGATCCAAATAATTTTATTGTTTGCCATGACCAGTTAGGCCCTCGCAGGTCAATAATGATGCAAAGAATCATTGAGAATTCAAATGGGCATCCATTGAAGAACCAGAACATTCTTTAATCTAATGAATTCTCATGTGCTGCTTGTTCTCAAGGTAAATTAATCATTAGACCATCACTAGCTGCATTTTTGGAACGTATTCAAGGTGATATATGTGGGCCCATGCATCCACCATGTGGACCATTTAGATATTTTATGGTTTTAATAGATGCATCTACAAGATGGTTACATGTGTGTTTATTATCAACTCGCAACCTGGCGTTTGCGAGATTACTTGCTCAGATAATTCGATTATGTGTGCAATTTTGAGATCATGCAATTAAGTCAATACATCTTGACAATGCTAGGGAATTTGGATTCCAAGCTTTTTATGATTACTGTATATCAATTGGGATAACTGTTGAAGAGCCTATTGCCCATGCTCATACGTAGAATGGTCTAGCAAAATTATTTATTAAACGCCTCCAATTAATAGCTAGACCTCTACTTATGAGAACCAAACTCCGTTTCTATTTGGGGACATGCTATTTTGCATGCAGCAGCACTTGTGCGCATTAGGCCAACGTCATATCATAAGTTCTCTCCATTACAATTAGCTTATGGTCAGAAGCCAAATATTTCCCATCTAAGAATTTTTGGTTGTGTAGTTTATTTTCCTATTGCTCTACCACAATGCACTAAGATGGGACCTCAAAGAAGACTAGGAATATATGTTGGATATGAATCCCTTTCTATAATTAAATATCTTGAACCAATGATAGGAGATGTTTTTACGGCTCGATTCGTCGACTGTCATTTTGATGAAACAAACTTCCCAACATTAGGGAAAGAGAATAAGCAGCTAGAAAAAGAAATTATATGGAAAGCATCGTCAAGATGTCATTTTGATCCTCGTACACAACAATATGAGCAAGAAGTTCAAAAGATAATTCACTTGTAGAATATAGCTAATCAATTGCCAGAAGCATTTACTGACCTAAAAAGAATAACCAAATCTTATATACCAGCTGCAAATGCTCTAGTTCGAGTTGATGTCCCTGTAGGACAAAATATTACTATAGCAAATGAGTCTAAAGCACACTTGAAGCATGGTAGAGCAGTCGGTTCTAAAGACAAAAATTCTCAAAAGAGAAAAGGAGCAAATAATCAAGATGGTCAAATTAAAGAGGTAGGTACTTCCAAGGAGACCCTAGACATAACTAATCATAAGACCCCAGAAGAGATGTAGGTACCTAAAAATATTGAAAATGAAGAGATCTCCATAAATTATGTCACTACGGGAAAAAGATGGAATCGAAAAGAAATAGTTATCGACAACATTTTTGCATACAATGTAGCACTCAATATTGTTGAATAAAGCAAGGATCCTGAACCTAAATCTGTCAAAGAATGTCGACACAGAAATGATTGGCCAAAATGGAAAGACGCAATCCATGCAAAATTGAACTCACTTGCAACACATGAGGTTTTTGAACCTGTAGTCCAAACACCTGAAGGTGTAAAACCAGTAGGATACCAATGGGTATTTGAACAAAAACAAAATGAGAAAAATGAAGTCGTCAGATATAAAGCACGTCTTGTAGCACAAGGATTTTCGCAAAGACCTAGTATTGATTATGAGGAAACATATTCTCTTGTGGTGGATGCGATTACTTTTCAATTTCTAATTAGTCTGGCAGTACATAAAAGACTGGATATGCACTTAATGGATGTCGTTACAGCCTATCTGTATGGTTCACTTAGTAACGATATCTATATGAAAATCCCTGAAGGATTTAAGATGCCTGAAGCATGTAATTCAAATTCTTGAGAAAATTATTCAATTAAGTTACATAAATCATTATATGAATTGAAGCAGTTTGGACGTATGTGGTATAATCGCCTTAGTGAATATTTAATAAAAGAAGGTTACAAAAATGATCTATTTGTCCATGTGTTTTTATAAGGAAATCCATATCTGAGTTTGTTATAATTGTGGTATATCTTGATGACTTAAATATTATTGGAACTCCTGAAGAAGTTCTAAAAGCAATGGATTATTTGAAGAAAGAATTTGAGATGAAAGACCTTGGAAAAACAAAGTTTTGTCTCCGCTTGCAAATCGAGCATTTAGCAAATGGAATTTTTATTCATCAATCAAATTACATAGAAAAGATCCTAAAACAATTTTACATGCATAAAGCACATCCCTTGAGTACCCCAATGATTGTTCGATCACTTGATGTAAAAAATGACCCTTTTCGACCTCAAGAGGATAACGAAGAACTTCTTGGTCCTAAAGTGCCATATCTTAGTGCGATTGGTGCGCTAATGTATCTTGCTAATAATACTCGACTGGATATAGCATTCTCTGTAAGTTTATTAGCAAGATATAGTTCTTCTCCAACTTGAAGGCATTGGAATGGAGTTAAGCATATATTTTAATATCTCCAAGGAACAAGTGATATGGGCTTGTTTTATTCAAATAACATGGGATCACAACTAATTGGTTATGCAGATGCAGGTTATTTGTCTGATCCACACAAAGCTTGATCTCAAATAGGCTATTTATTTATATATAGTGGTACAGCTATATAATGGCGTTCTACAAAACAAACCATAACTGCTACTTCCTCAAATCATGCAGAAATTATAGCAATTCATGAGGCAAGCCGAGAATGTGTTTGGCTAAGATTAATTACCCAACATATCCAAGAAACATGTGATCTACCTTCGAAGAAAAAAGCTCCAACAACACTATAAAAAGATAATGCTGCTTGCATAGCTGAGTTAAAAGGAGGATACATCAAAGGAGATAGAACAAAACACATTTCACCAAAATTCTTTTTCACCCATGATCTTGACAAAAATGGTGATATTGATGTTCAATAAATTCATTCAACAGATAATCTGGTAGATTTATTCACAAAGGCATTATCGATTGCAACATTTAAAAGATTAGTGCATAATATTGGAATGCGTCGGTTTAGAGATCTAAAGTGATGTTTCCATGAGGGGGAGGAAATACACGCTGTACTCTTTTTCCCTTGATTTAGGTTTTGTCCCACTGGGTTTTTCTAACAAGGTTTTTAATGAGGTAACTCTTTTGGCGTATTATACAAGAATAATGTACTTTTGTCCTTCACTAGGATTTTTTCCACAGGTTTTTTCCTAGTAAGATTTTAATGAGGCATATTCTTAATAATGGACATCCAAGGGGGAGTGTTATGAATATAGTATTATGATGGATGTCCATAACCCCCAAAGTCTTCAAGTCTCATAACCTCCAAAGTTTTACAAATTCCATAACCTTTATTTGTTACAATTTATTCATAGTTATTTTCTCCATTTACAACACCATTAAGGCTATTGTAACCTATGGGCATCTTTAGCCTATAAATAAAGGCTTTGAGAGGCATGTAAAATAGAAGAAAAAAATAAAATATAGATATTATTCTCTCATTCTCTTGTGTTCTTCTCTACTTCTAAACTATATTCTCTTGTTTTGTCCTCTTTATTTTACAACATTTTTTATTTTTTCAAGGAATTTTTTAGCACTTTCCTCCTTGGACATTGAGCCCCTAAAGTATTAGAAACAAAACATTTGATTATCATAAGACCTATGCGGTTAGAATGCTCCCACTTTTCTAAGTCCCTTTTAACATCAGCAGAACTTTCAATAGAAAGAGGAGGGGAAGTTTCTATCCAAAGTGAAAGGTCAAGATCCATGCAACCGAAAACAATCATAATATTCTCTTTCTAGTTCTTGAAGTTTGTGCTATTAAGCATGAAAATGGATTTGATATTAGCAGATATTATAGGAGCAGAATTAGAAACTAACAAAGAACAAAACAAAATAATAAGTTCCCAATCAATAATCTTCTCACAATATAACCATAATCATTCAATAAATACATGCATGTCATGATTAAACAATTCATATAATAGGTGGGCCCCATCACAAGATACCTCGCATAACATTGATATCAAGTCTTTGGACAAAAATATTAACTATAAGTGGTACTCTCTGTGTAGTAATTAAATATTGACAAGTAATCCTATCAAACAATAAGTCTTTTTTGGACCGACTTATTAGTCATATGAAAAACTTAATAATTATCACATATTTACTGCCATAGGTATGCCTATTATTTGGCCAAGTAATAACTTTCTTTTGAGCTTGTCATTATTTGCATAAACAATTAACATACAGGTCTTAAAATTTTAAAATAAAATAATATATATAATAGAAGATATTTTGGCAACATATTATTTCAATTAATTAATTTTGACATATCATACATATTTAAAAATAAATAAAAGACTTTTTTGTCTCTCCGAAATTCAACTGAAAATCGAATTCACCAATATATACAAGTTTTTGTGCGTTCAATACATATATATATATATACACACACACATATAAAACTAATATACCGAAACATATACAAAAGCCCCAAAAAGACTCGCCATAATGAAACAAATTCATACATATACCAACCAAAAAAATTACAGAAGGAAAAAACTCTCAATAATTTAACATGATAACTGCTCCGATATCACTTATTAAATTTAATTATAAATATGATTTACCATCATATTCATAAATCCTAAAAATCATCATGCCAAATTACTAAGAATAATAGTTAAAGAATATCTACCGGAATCCATGGTGATGAAATTGAGAGGGATAGAGTCTTCCATAGTCAAATATGTTTTTTAGTGCTCAAAGATTCTCTCTTTAATGAGAAAGAAAGGAAGAGAACAAATTATATGTATGATTTGACTCGGAGACCACAATCTTATAAGGTGCCTTTATATACTATGTCAAATTAGAATCCCACCGCTCCTAGTTTGAGTAGTATATGTTTTCTACACATTTAAAATTCATACTCAATAGATACTTGTAGAGCCCAAAATAATAGATGACTTATTTGGGCTGTTAAATTAGATAGTCTATAATATAATTATCACTTGAATATGTAAGCTCATAATATAATATTAAATAAAAAAACCCAACAATGATGAGTATGATAGAAAAGGTACATTTTTATTGATTTCAATATTAGAACTCTCTTTATTTTCTAAATTTATTTGGATAAATTTTGACTTGACTGTGTCGAAGAGTATCCTATTAAAACTCCATTTTCTCTGATTTTAGAGTTTGGTACAAGTTCAAACATCAAGAATCAAAGCAAGTAGCATTACCAAAATCAAGAGCTGATTTTCTCCACAAATATCCATCGACGAAGGGATTGGTAACGAACATTATGCGTCAGCGAACATTTCCAATTAAGCCTTAAAAGCTTGGAAGAAAATCAATACGATAACTAAAGAATCTGCGGTTAACGAAAACATTTTTCACCTCCCCAGCTAATATAAGTCACAAAACGAGATAGTTTGGATTGAGTTTTGAAAATTTTGTTTTCAATAACAAAATATGCAGAAGACTCGTGAGAAATTTTGTCAAGATTTGAAACTTAAAATCATTCGTGCATGATCATAGCCAAACACACTAAAAATGAAGAGGAATGCTAACAACTTTCTTTCTCACTTTCTTTACACTCTCTGCATTCAGACTATAACACATAGAATATATTGACATGATAAATTATTATTTATTTAAACAAAAGATAAGATAGTAGATTCTATGTGTAACACATTGAATGCAAAGAGTGTAAAAAAGAGTGAAAAAGAGAATGGTGTTAGCACTCCTCAAAAATAAATGTTATGTAAACAAGTAGAAGTTTTCATCAAGATTAACAAGTGTATATCATACAACAAACATGGCCATGATTATAACATTATAGATTAGGTTCATATTTCTAGTTTTGTATTTTTTAATAATATCATGTTACATTAATTTAAAGATTTAAAGTGATATAATGCCTAATATTATGACATAGTATTATCAGAAAAAATAAAAAAATAAAAAAATAAAAACCAAAAAAAGGGGATTGAATCCTAAAATAGTGTCACTGTTTCCCATTATTATTATTATTATTATTTTTGGGTTTGCTCAAATATTGCTCAATGGGAATATATAACTTTGCATGCACCGGTTTCGATTATGAAACTGCTACATATATTACCGATTTACGCCAGTAATACTGTCTAATTGAACACGTGTTACGCCTAAATAAAGTTAAAAGAGGAGAGGAATAACACAAAAAGAATGGGAAATAAAAGAATCTTATACGCATGAATGGTAATGGCATTCTGGATTGAAAAGACTAATTGAACCCGTAGGTCATAACAGGTTCTATCTACAGAAGGAAACCCTCTTTGTTTTATCATCTCGAGGGATGTGAAAGTGGAAATACCACATCTTTATCTTCTATATATTGCGTCGAATCACAAAGAAAACAAAATAAAAAAAATAATAAAAAATGCACTTTATACACACTCAAAATCCCTCGACACTGGCTCTCCGGACAGTCGATGACGATGACTTCCGGCTTTCCTGTCGATCGAGCTCCTCCAAAGAGATGGTGGAGGAACAAGCACGCGGAGGAAGAGAACTGGGCAAGAACGGTCGTCTAGTAGGTGAAACAGACGGCCTGGCTATTGATGGTGGTGATGGGGAGAAACTTAACCTCGGCGCTGGTGTGACAATTCCGTTAAAACTTGGTGATTTGTACATCAGTTTTCCAGAAATTGTTGCTGGCTCTTGCAAGGGGAACCGGTAAGAATATTTTAGATCTTGTATTAGTTTGAGACGTTCAACAACTATTCTCATTGTGGGCCTTTCCAACGGATCTTTCTGAAGGCACCTTTGTGCAACGTCAGCCACTGTCCTGGCTGCTTTGACGGGAAAACGGCCTTTTAGCTGAGGATCCATGATCAACGACAGACGATGGTCATCGGCCAAAAAAGGACGGCTCCACTTGACTAAGTTTCTTTCTTCCTTAGGGTGACGGCTATCTAGATTCCTCCGTCCTGTAAGTAGTTCCAGAAGGACAATTCCAAAACTCCAAACGTTACTCTTTGGAGTGAGCATTCCTTTCTCCAATGTCTCTACAGAAAGATTTGCTACAGCCTGTATGGACAAACAATGAGATAAATCAACCCTCGTGAATTTGAGCTGGAGGATGTAAAATCCAAGAGTTGGAAAATGGGGGTCACAGAACTTACGACTGAACTGTTCGCAATCTCTGTCTCAATAATATGGCCAACGCAACCATATCCTGAAAGCTTTGCGCTAAAATCCTTGTCAATCTGTATGCTGGCAGTTGAGAATTCGTTGTACATCGCCTGTGATACATGTCACATGCTTTTCAGTAAGATCAAAAGACACTTGTGTATACCATACTCTAGAAGATATGATATCAATTTACACATTACAATCCACGAACATGATATTATCACAAACATTTGAAACACTTTAATGGAAAATAGTGGGGTAGTGAGGCCTATAATAAGACCACTATAATCAGTTAAAGAAAAATGATGAGATGAGGAATAAATGATTTTTTCTTGTAGTCATCCCTGTGCTTAAATCATCAAGTAGGATTACATAAAGTTAAAGCACATCAACAGCGCTCAATTGCATTTGTTTCGTAAGGACAAGGCAATATAAAGTTCTAATTACCTGAAAAGGCCCTTCTTCATGTAAGAAAGTAAGACCTTGTGCAGCACATAAAGCAATTTTCATTCTTGTATTCCAATCAATGAGGGGCCCATCTGATCTCCCAAAGAGTAGCCGGTCCAAACTTCCATGACAAAGCCTCTCATAGACCAACATTCTTTGATCCGAACCTTCACGTGCATGAAAACCCAGCAATTTACAGAGGTTTGGATGTTGCAAAGATGCAATAGTGTTCACCTCATTTATAAATTCCTTTAAACCCTGAAGGACAAAGAGCCAGTTGTGACGTCATCGTACGGTGCCCATATTTCAAAACCTTGCGAAGAAACACTACACTCTTGCTATTGAAAATTTGAAATAACGGGGGTCTTAAGCCATAATTGGTGCACCAAGTTTGCAAACACGAATAGAATGCAGAAAATCAAGCATTAGAAATATGGAGATCTCATCTTCAAGAAAGGTGCAAAATAGCGCAACAGGAAAGTTGCACTGAAGGGCTTTGACGCCCAAAGCCAGTGCCAGTACCCATCTTAACAGTGCTTTTAGTCATACTCAATTTTAAAAATTAAATCAACAAAATATAATAGATCAAATATTCAGAAGTTACCTGAGTGGAGTGGTGAAGGCGAGTAATGGTGGCTTCAAATCTTTTTGAGCTTGAAGCATCATCTCCAAAAGAAGCCCTATATATTATGGAGGAAAGGCCTTCAGATATGCATCGGTCAGAAGAAAAGTGGAGGCAAGCCGATGCTATTTCTTCATAGGAAAAGTTCCGGAGTGTTGCTGTTGGAGGTAGTGGCAATGGTTCAGCAGCATAGAGAGGCCCACTAGCAGTCACCGACTTCAAGCTTCCCATGCTTCTTAGTGGTGCAGTGACACTCTGAGGTGAGGGGAGAGGAAGAGGTTGTGGACTTGGAGACCTTTGTTCTTTTGTGGAGACAGTTCTGTACTTAGAGTCTTCTGCTTCCTCATAGTCCATTGATGAAAGAGCATCTTGTTCTGCTGCGTCAAGTGTCGATGGAGCAGATAATGCACGTGTTCTAGTATTTGTCACTCTGCTAAATGGTTGAATTGGCTTCACTCTTGTTCTAAAACTAGGGGGTGCAGACTGTAGCGTTCGTGTTTGAATTTGAGGTTCAGGCAATGTCGTGGGTGCATATTCTTTAGGATTAATACGTTTGACAAAAACAGGTTGTTCGGACCTTTTCTTCTTGTTCTTTAAAACTGTGAAACAACCCATCCTGTGCCTGGAATTATATCAGCAATCAGGATGCCTGGCTTTGTGAAAAAAAAAAATGCATCGACTCAGTTGATGGCTGAAAATGAGAGAGGCCTCAGAACTTCATATATAACACTGCAAAACCAAAGCCCATGCTCTATGGGAATATTTTGACATTTAAACTTTAATAGCACACAAAAGAAAGCAAAGTTGAGCAGAATTTCTTACAAGACCAAAAGGAATACAACCGATAATTCTTCAAGTTGAATTGGCAAATACAAGCAAGGTGAAAAGAAAAAAATGAAAAGAAAAAAACACCCCAGTGAGAGCAATATTTGCATTCACCAATAAAAGCAATCTGAAACCAAGTAATAAACCCAGCTACCAAAATTTAAACGGTAATAAATGACCCAAAAAAATTTCTATATGAGTTCCGGAACTTAGAAAGTTGGTAGTTTGGAAAAGTTGTAGGAGAGAATAAATCCTAGCAATAAAAAATAATTAGGGTGATCTCACCGCTTCCCACTCAGTTGTAATCACTAATACTAATTACAACATTATCTCTATAGGAAGTGAAGCAATTAAAAAAAATTAAAGCATATCAATCGAATTCTATGGCCAACTTTTCATTGTTTTTCGGTGATATTCCACCATAAATAAAATAAAATAAAATAATTGTTCTTTAAACGTTCCCATCGCAAGCAACTTTATTTTCACCTAAATTCCAAATAAAAAACCAAAAATGAGTGAAAGAATCTCCTCTTTTGTTTCGCCCACATAACTTAATGCCCAAATCTCTCAAAATGCCAACTTGGGAAATTATGCCCTACCTTTGAACTAAATTCCAACTAACAAAAGGAATCGACATATATAAAGCATATTACAAAATACTCCATCAAACGATGACGCAAAAAAAAGTCATACGAATTAGCGTCCATACGAGATCCAAAAAATCTAAAAATTCACAAAAAAAAAAAAAAAAAAAAAAGAGAATCCAAAATTGAGAATTAACTAACGAACGAGGCAGAGAAATTTCCAAATCCATAAAATTAAACCAACCAGAGCCATCCATTACACATGATGAAACATATATCAAGAAAACTGCCCTAAATACATATCAAGTTCTCGAGAAAATCCGGAGAAGAAAAAAAAAAGAAAAAGAAAAACCGACGAGAAAATTCTGTTCAAAATATTGGAAGAAACAGAAAGATAAAGTTAGATAATTACCGGCTCATGCAAGTTGGAAATGGATTGTATCAGAGAAGAAATGGTTGGATTTGGAATCTGTGGCTTGGATTTGGTGAAGACGAAGAAGGAAGAAAACCTTCGGCGAGTCAAAGAAAGCAGATGCGAGAAAAGAAGACAGAAGAAGTGAGGGATTTTTGAGAGAGAAAAAGTAGACAAAAGATGTGTAATAAGGAATATTAGAAGGAGAATTGTTAGAGAGAGAAACAAAAGGGCGGAGAGAGAAAAGGAGGAAAGAAAATGGAGCCCAATGAGCAGTGGTCAAACTGCCAAACAAAAAAAAAAACCTCAAGATTTTTTAATTATCATTTTAAAAGTGTTAATCATTTAAATTATCGCTAAACAACAGAATGTTCTTATCGTTCTTTTCTTTTTGACACTTTTACCCTCCAGGAAGTTTTTTTTTTCTTTTTTTTTTTTTTTTCTAAAATGCCTTTGAAGGCCCATAATAGCTATTTTGGGTTTAAGAAAAAGTAACAATAAAAATCAAGTCAATCCTATCTAGTCTATTTGGATTGTAAATTCTATTAATCATTTATTGTATTAATGGAAAAAATATTTTAAATACAACACTAACGACTCTTACGTAAATAATTATCGTAAATAATTGTACTATTGTAATCGTTCTTAATTATAATAATGATTTTAATAATTTGATGCAATGGTAACACAATAAAATAATCAAAATCAATGTTATTTGTATTGTATATTTTAGTGCTTTAAAAACGATTAATCCTTATACATTATTTAGTTATGAAAAAAAAATAAAAGTGAGGAAGGACGAGAAACAATAGCACAATTGTTTGATGAAGATAATAGTACAAAGATATTAATATTTGAACAAGTTAACTTTCTAATTCTCTCTCTACAAAATCTCAACAAAAAAATTATTGCTATAAAAGTACCTAATTCTGTTTGAAAAATAAATAAAAAATAAAAAGCGTGAAATGCATTTATTTGCTTAGAGTTGTTATTTGAGGTAGCCCTTTTTAAAGGTTCAAATGTTCTCATTTGACTATTGGATTGTTTGAAATTTTCAATTATGCGCTGAAAAATCTCATTTGGGGTTCAACTGATATACAAGTCGTGCAATCTAAGTAAGAAGAGATTCTATTATTATTACTATTATTATTTTATATAATCTTATTATTATTGTTAATATTATATTTTAATTACATGGGGCCTTTGAGACATTGGAGAGCACACAAACAATTGAGTACAAACCAAACAAAACTGAAGGCTAGAATAGTAAATTCACAGTCCATCTTGATTTTCAACGAAGAGCGCCTCGATTGAAGTGACAATCCGGTCAAACTTTGGAAAATTATTTATTTGTTTATTTAATAAATATAAAAAGGGCATCTTCCCAGTGTGGTCAAAGCGACCGATAGAGATAGGTCTTTGACTCGGATTATTCACCGTCTGATTAGTGTGTGCCGATAGAAGGACGGCTTATATCTGCTCCACTGACCAACATTTTTTGTCCTTATAAATGAGTAGTTGTTCTCTCACTCGCCATGCAAAGGCGTAGAGGGGGTATTACTAGTCCCCATCGTCAATGGCAAACTGTGGTTACCACTAAAGAACCCCACGGGCTCAAATCTCCTTCTGCTTCATACTGTTAGCTATGGATTTTTTTTAACAATACTGTTGGTTATGCCGTTGCCAATGGTAACAATTCCTAGGTTTTAACTTTTTTTAGTTTGTAATTGTCCACGTCGGATTTATAATTAAATTAAATAGAATTAAAATTTTGATAATAAACAAATTAGAATTATTTGGGCCCTCCATCATTATTATTAAATCTTAAAAAGTTTTCTAGACTTTGAATTTAACCAATACAAACATTAATCATAAATTAAAATGGATCTTTAAATATAATCGAAAAAATTAAATAATTAAACAAAAATAACACACAGATATTTACAGTGGTTCACTGAATTAAGCTACATCTACTGTTGAGGAAGCCTTTCACTATGATATAGAAAAAATCATAAGTTACAATGCTTTTTTTTGAAAATCCTTGAAATCTAAGAAACAAGTGTTTGTGTATGTGGTTTTCATGAATTAAAGAAGCCACTGCCTACTTATAGAGGTTAGGTGCAACATAATTGAGTTCCCGCCCAAATGGTAATGTGCTTGAACGTTGCCAATGAAGTGGGACACGTGTCAAGTAGACATCATATTTCGAGCCACTTCATCTCGAGTAACTGCTCTACTTGGTGGGTTGTCACTTCCATTTTGCGGTTACCGACTTCGAGTCTATTACTTTTATATGAATCAAACACTTCAATCGTAGCGTTTGAAGAGTTGTGCTTAGTGTGATTAGGATGAACTGAGCGGATCGAGGTCATATGAAATGAGCATATTGAGCACTAGGTATTTGTTGTCATGGCTGGGCTTGTTTTGCTCACTACTCAATTCGGCTTGTTCGCACATCTGGACGAACTAGGCCTTTAATTTGGCATGATTTGGGCTTCTCCAAATCGGACCCCAACAATTAGCTCGCACTCTTTAGTATATTGGATTGACTACAGGAGTAAGATCAAACTCTATGAGCAAAAAGACATTTACTTGTCACCAACCTTTCCTTCCTTTACACAAAAACGCCTAGTAAAACCATCATGGCATTTCCTCGAGAAGCTGCGAGTGTCAGAGATGAGACACGTGGCACAATACCAATGGTTGAATTCAAAATTTCGCTGAAATGATGACATCACTTGGACTTAAAAGACAGCATCTCGATTTAAGTGAGGATTGAAAAGATGTTTAATCTCACTCGCTAGATCATTTCCTGTAGCCTAGATCATAGCCATTCATTTGCAATTTCAAACCTAAAACCTCAAACTCCCTCCTATTTCATCCACTTTTGCATTTCCAAGCTTCGAAAGGGAAAGAAAAAGAGAAAGAAAGAGAGATAAAGAAGTTCTTTGAGTCTCTTGACTTCATTTCTAGTAAGATTTCTTCTCTATTTTGCCTCTTTTTGCAATTATGATTGAATAAAAGTGTTTTTTTTCCCCTCAATTCCATGCAAATTTGGTACTATTTCCTTGATGTTTCACAGTGAAAATCCTCATATTCAAGTTGTTTGGGTTTTTTGGTATTGGAATTTTGAAAGTTCTTAGTATTCTTGAGTTTCTTCCTTTTTAAATCCCTAAGACACTTGTTCGACCTTGATTTAGCTGTTTGTACCCAAGTCATGTCGAAAAAACTAGTTGTAGTTGATGTTGGAGTCTCTTTTGATGAAGAAGCAGATTTTTAAGATTTTGAAGATGACAAAAAGGTCGACTGAGCAGTCGCATAATCAAAACTAGAATGGAATTTTGAAATTTATAGAGCAAGTAGTAGCAGATCCAATGAAGAAATCAAGAGTCACACAAGCACAATGAGCTAAGTAGAGGGGAGGAAAGAAATCAGCCACAAGAACCTCCGGTCGAAAAGATTGCATCAAAGCCCTTAAATTGGTTCATTTGTTTAAGTCAACCATGAAAAGGGAGTCCTTACTTGTCAAGAACTTAGAGTAGGTTCTAACAAGCAGAGACCTACAAAAAATTTGAGTGAGATAAGGGATTCCAAATGAGGTTGAGATTCATCTTTCATATCCAGGTGAAAGGGTGGACACACAGCATAATGGATGGGTGTGCATGTATAAAAAGTAATTTGAGTTGGGGTTAAGACTCCTTGTCCTAGAGTTTGTGCTAGAAGTGATGGCTCATCACTATATGTCAGTGTCCCAACTTATGCCAAACGGAATACGACTCCTTCTAGGGCTTATGGTGCTCTCTGAGGAAGTGGACATAGAGTTTATGATTGTAGATTTCCTGAACTGCTATTGGATAAAGAAAAACGATTGCAACCTAGTCAATATTACTTCATTTTCTGGAAAAATAAACAATTAACTTTTCATTTTGTTAACATGATTGCACAGATAGATGATGGCAAGAGAAGTACTTCTTTATGTTAATTGTGAAAGAATCTGCCTAACTTTCTTATTGTTTCCCTTCTCCTTTTTCACGGGGCCATCTTGGCAAGTCGAATACTTTTTTATTTTTCAGTACAGTCGTTATGACTAATGCCTTACATACTTTTTGTGTTTTGTAGACCCCACAATGAAAATTCCACCACTAGCAGGCCTAAAGTTTATTGAGCATTACAAGAAGATTATTAATATTGAGAAAAGGTCGTGGGCTGAAATTTCACGACCATAATGACTAGGCGCATCTTCCATTTAGAGAAGGTTTAGAGAAATCCTAGTAGATATCCCTAAACGCTTCCCCAATCGAGTTATTTAGGTCTTGATTTACCATGGTGTACTTTACTAGCTGTATGTTCTATCAAAGTTCAACACGCTGTTATCTGATGAAGAGATTCTGCTTGCAGAGCTCACCCTCGATAGCATAAAGGTCCCACTTCCATCGGCTATGGAATTCAACGTTAGAAATCTAGCATAGAAACTTGCTGACAAAGACAAAAAGCCTCTATCTCCAACACACGAATTTGAGATCTAGCCCTTGACACCAAAGAAAATGCTAGTCAAGGAGTTGACCTCTAAAGTCCTAAAAACTTAAGAAGAAGAGCAACCAAAGGGCTAGTTGCACTTAATGCTCATGTTGACACGAGCATCATGAATGACTACTAGACAACTGTCCAAGTGGCCAAGAGTTTTAACTTCTCATTGTTTATAGCCAAGCTGTCTAAGTGAACTCCACCATCACTTCACAACGAGCTAGTTACACTCCTCGCACAGGTAAATGAAGTTTGAAGTCTCAATCATCGAACCCACTTTTTGGAAAGTAAACTAATGAGTTCCATTCAAAGCTCTACAAGTGTTGAATTCCTTTGCAACAAAGTCGAAGAGAAAGTTAGGAAGATGAGGACCTTATTAGACTAACAGGACATCAAGCTTACTAAAATTGAAGAGGCAAAAAGGCTAAAGTTGATGCACACATAGTGGTTAAGGAAGAAGTAAGGAGATTATCTGAGTCATTGGTGACATCCAACAAAAAGCTTCTCGAGCTTAGCAATAGTGTTTATGTATGGTCCATAAAGCTAGAGAAGGCAAAAAAGATGATTGACGAAAAATACAAAGTCATTGCTGAGCTGGCGAAGCAAGGGGTTAATGTTCATAGGCATTCAACTCCAAAAGCTCACCTTGAGCTATTCAAGAGTACAAAGACACCAGCTTTAAATGGATTGATATTGATGCTGAGATTGCTAATATCGAAAAAATGTATGCCTCAGACAAATTTAAAGAAAGTGAGGACGAAGAAATCGTTCGGTAGAGAAGATAGTTAAAGAGAACCCTATTCTAGTCAAAGAGTTCACTATGGAAAATGAGTCATCAACTACTTTTGATCAACATCCCTCAGCTAAAATGAGCTTTTCCAAGTCCTACCAACACTAGCGAAGTGATTTTGCAATTCATTTCTATTTTTGCATTTGTATTGTACTTATGTGAATACTATGATTTGTAATATTTGAGGAGATATCTTTCTTTTCTCTTTCTTTTTTTTTTTTATCTTTTTTGAATATTTGAACAATGAGTTTATTTTCATTAACTCAAATATTAAAATTGCAAACTTTTCATTCGATGTATTACAATTGTCTAATTGTATAGTATGCCATCCTTCCCCTTCCCCCAAGGTTATTTTGACAAAAATGAAAGAACTTTTGAGAGTAACAGATATAAACAGAAAAACATAGAAATCTTTCTCTAGGTGATAAAATCAAACCCAATAAATCTAAAATAATTTCCCCAATGACTTAGCTAATAAGATCAAGCATCGAGCAAGTAGATTGAACCCAATGATAGTGAGAAAAAGAGCCATGAAGATGGATGATCGAATCAAGCATTAAGTAAGTAGATTAAACCTAATGATGGTGAGAAAAGAGCCATGAAGATGGCTGATCAAGCAAAGCATCAAGTGAGTTGATCGAATTGCAATAATAGAGAGGAAGGATCCATGAAGACGGCTAATCAAATCGAGCATCAACTCACTCAATGATGGCTAGGAAGGAGCCATAAAAATTGCTAATCGAACCAAGCATTTGGTGAGTAGATCAAATCAAAAGATGGTGAAATTATGAGCCATAAAGATGGCCAACAGAACCAAGCATTGGGTGAGTAGATTGAACCTAATGATGGTAACATTAGGAGCCATGAAAATGGCTAATTGAGTTAAGCATTGGGTAAGTAGATCAAATCCAATGATGGTGAAATTAAAAGCCATGAAGATAATTGATAGAACAAGCATTGGGTGAGTTAATTAAACCCAATAATGATGGGTAAAGAGCCATGAAATGGTTGAGTGAACCAAGCACCAGGTGACTAGATCGAACCCAATGATGGTAAAATCAAGAGCCATGAAGTTGGGTAATTGAACCAAACATTGGGTGAGTAAGTTGAATCTAGTAATAGCGAAATCAGGAGCCATGATGGTAGTTAATTATTACCAAGCATTGAGTGATTTGATTAAACCCAATGATGGTGAGAAAAAAGCCATGAAGATGGCTAATTGAACCAAGCACTAGGTGAGTAGATCGAAACCAATGATGGTGAAATCAGGAGCCATGAACTTGGTTTATTGAAATAAGCTTGAGTGAGTAAATCAAACCCAATAATGGCGAAATCAAGAGCCATGAAGATGGCTGATTGAACAAAGCATTGAGTGAGTTGATCGAACCCAATAATGGTGAGAAAGGAGCCATGAAGATGGCTAATTAAATCAAGCAGTAGATGAGTAGATCAAATCCATCTATGGTTAAATCAAAGACCATGAAGAGTGGCTGATTGGACTAAGTGTTGGGTGAGTAAATCAAACCCAATGATGGTGAAATTAGGAGCCATGAAGATGGCTAATTGAATCAAGCATTGGATGAGTAAATTGAACCTAATAATGGTGAAATCAATAGCCAAAAAGATGGCTGATTTAACCAAGCATTAGATAAGTAGATTAAACTCAATGATGGTGACAAAACCAAGCATTAGGTAAATAAATCTAACCCAATAATTGTAAAATTAGGGGCTATAAAGACGGCTAATGGTACCAAGCATTGAATGACTCCCAATGATGGTGAAAAGTTAGAGTAAAAAACATTCTAACGTTGTTTATTTTTTGATAAAGTGGCTGCACCTGTTTATATGACACAAGTTACGTACAAACCCATGTATAGATATCAAGCTTATTGTAGTTCTCTTTACAAGCTTATGTCGTTACATCCATTGCTATGCATCTGACTTAATCTATACTCAATGGTTACGTCTTTTGACAACCAACTGTGAAAGAATTAAGCGGAGCCTTGAAAGAAAATAAATAAATGATACTAAAAACTAGAGATATTCTTAAAAAAATAAAAATGAAAGTTACATAAAGTGCTTCTAGAGATTATGCGCATTCTAAATCTTTGCAATCAGAACGGCGTTGTGTTTTTTAAGCTTAAAGACTATCTCATATTGGTGCAAGATTTCTTGCATTCGCTTTCGTTGTGTTCTAAGACACTCTTCTCATAATAAGTTCTCTCTAGGCAAGTCTCCTAAGTTTAACTTTAGAGTTGTAATACTTTGCCATTGCCTATTGGTATCAACGAAGACCGTAAAGGGTATTGTTGCTTTTTTCATTGATTAGGTCGAGGTAATCCTTCCATATTTTAGCATTCAATGGTTTGTTTTAAGGAATAGTCGATTCAATGATCGTGGGTGACCACTTTGGACGGAATAACTGCCTTGGCTCCATAAATAAGGGAAAGAGGGTATTCATTTATCCTACATTGGGGAGTTGTTTGATATGCCTAATGACCTTTTCTGGCCTTGAGTTTTTTTTTTTTTAATGTTCTTCACAATAGTTTTGTTTATTTTTTTTGCTTGTCCATTTCCCTATGAGTACCTTAGAGTTGAGAAGCTTAGGATTATTTCCCAATCCTTGCAAAATTTTTTGAATGAGCTAGAAATGAACCGAGAACTGTTGTCTGTGATGATCTCTCTAGCTACTCCAAATCTCATATGATGTATCTCCAAATAAACCTCTCAACGTGCCTACATAAGCCTTAGCCTCTACCTATTTGGAAGAATAATCGATCGGTACAAGTAAGTGATTCACTTGTCATGGATTTGGAAGAGGCAAACCAACAACATCCATAGTATACTTCATGAACACGTTTAGTGAGCTGATTGAAGAGAGTGCTTTTTTTAGCTAATGAATAATCAAGGCATGCCATTAATCAAGCAATATAGAGTAACCAGCACTTTTATCTTCCTAGCCATTTGTTTGTCTTTGGACAGCCATGCTTCTTCAATGTACATCTCAATTAGGGTTCTTGAGTCATTCCTCAAGTAGACATAGTTCACATCTTTTGACTCTGCTACTGAAACACCCGTTATTTTAACGGGTATGATTTTTATAAAAATCATATAAATAAAATGTCACTTTAGTATTTCTTATCAAGTCTCCATAGGAAACATTCAAATTTTACCTATCACCCATCTGTACCGACCTTGTCCCGCTACATTAATGCTCAATTAAGTAGCCTCCTTCTCATTTGGAGACATAAAATTAATTCACCTCAACTACCAAGAGACATTGATATACTTTCTCAACCACCTTTTTAATGCTTCCTTCATCTTCTTCTACAACTTGCCCTATTTGCCCCCTCAATTATATTGGCATTATTTGCTAAAAATCTCCATAGGAGACATGATAATATTTTCTTTTAATGCTCATTTATTTCTTCCTATAACTTTTCCCATAAACCTATAATTATCTCTCGCTCCTCAATTATTTTGATGCCTATTTATTCAACCATCACCACTTCCTTCTCTAGTTTCTTATTCTCTCATTTCTCACTTCAATTTCTAACTAAAGACACAAGGCATAAAGCTCCCTTTATAGCCAAGTAATTATAATTCCCAGCCATGTTTGAAGCCGCTTTGGAGTTAATTCAAGCTTAATTTGTAACCCAAACTTTGGTGTTTTTCAAAGGAGTTTTGAGGTAGGTTTTCTTTAATTCAAACTTGGATTTAGTATGTATTTTCTCCATATTTAATACATGTTTTCCTCATTATTTGCAAGAAAGGCTAAAGATAGGATTTGATGATGATTTTGGTATAAAACTCATGAGAATATATTTATTATGATACATGCTGTCTATTTTGGAATAGTTTTGGAATTTTGAATAAGAATAATATGATTGGGTTTAAGAAAAACTTAACATTCCATAAACCTTGTATTATCTCTATGGGCAGTAGCTCTTTCTTGAAATTCTGGGATTAGATGAAAATGAATTTTGTAAATTAGTTTACATATTTTAAAAGTAGACATTCTAAGCTTTCCAACGAGCTATCATGAGCCTAAATCGGAGTTATATTTTATTTTCTATGAATTTTTCAATTCTCAGGTTGGAAACTAGTAAACCTATCAGTGGCAGTATACCACTCGTCTACCTTAAGTAAACCAC